>JAXGGA010012015.1:0-40280 GCA_038373865.1 Uloborus plumipes | reverse complement strand
ATCCGAAAATTGATGATGCGGTAAAATAACATTATTTTATTTTGGGATTTTAATGTTTTTATTTTTCATAGAGCCATTTTCAATAGCCATAATTCCAGAATTGAGTTTATCTGCAACAAAGCAACTTTTATATCTACCAAATTCCATGCAGAATTCCAGGGTTTTAGTACATGAACATGACAAGACTTTAGACACCGGCCCGGCGGCTTTTTTTCCCGGCGACGCCGGGAAAAACCTCTCGGACGGGCACATGCGTTTGACACAGTTGGCCACGTTTCCATGAATTTTTCCATTTTTTGAATTGTTCCATTTTTTGAAATTTTGCAATCGCTCTACAATTTCTTTGCAGCGTCCCTTCAAAGATGGTCTAAACTAAGGTCTTTGGGAAGTAAAATTTCTGTAAAAAGACTTTCAGAGACCAGATGGTCAGCACGTTATGAGGCTGTTTTAACATTATGAGCACCATTATGATGATATACGTGGTATTCTTACAAATATTTCAACTAGTGAAGGTATGAAACCTACAACAGTGATTGAGGCACAAACCTTAATCCATCAAATGAATACTTTAGAGATGGTATTACAGTTATTTGGGAAGATCTACTAAAACACGTCGATATCTTACTACTATTATATATGCGAAAGTTTGGATGGATGTATGGATGTATGGATGTTTGTTCCTCTTTCACGCAAAAACTACTGAATGGATTTTAATGGAACTTTAACCATAATGTAGCTTATACATCAGAATAACACATAGGCTATAATTTATAACGATATTCGAAAAAGTTCGATTGGTAGCGCTTTTTTCATTCCAATTTAAGCACATTTTTCGCATAAATCCGCGAAGGCTTCCAACAAACTAATTCAGTGTTTAGTGTATCATCTCAACTCCCTGTCGCAAGCTAAAATTGCGAGCATCATTTCTTCTTTCCGTATGTAATGTTCAAATCTTTTCTCAAGTCAAATCATGAAGGTTTTTTTTCCAGCTTCATGGGGAATATCCAGGCTTTTACCAGGATTTGTATTTAAAACGTTTTGTAGTCTTAGTTGTGTAAGTAGAATATTTATCCTTAAGCAATGTGTTTCTTAATGTGCATTGCTGCGTGAAAATATTATTTTTTTAGAATAAATTGTATTCCTTTATTAGTAAATTGTTCACTGTATCAATTATTTTCACAAGTTTCGTAAATTTGTCGGTCCTGCTTAATCAGGTAACGGATAAAAAATACAATTTTACGGTATTTTTAAAAATATGTTTGCGCTGATTGGGCGGGTACTTAAATTGGTCACTTAGAATCCAATCGAACAGGTATCTTGCCGAATTTGTTGCAAGAATATTATAACTAAGATTATGGGTAATTTTTCAACGGACGCCAGTTTTGGCGCCAAAGACTATGTAATAATACTTTGCTTCTTACACGATATAACTAAAATAAAACGATTGTTGTCTGATATTTGTAAAGTGCGCCAAAATCTTAATCATCGAGATAATACTCCCACAGTTGAAGAAAAGTTCAGTTTTTTTTTTTTTTTTTTTTTTGCCGATTCCGTACGTTGTCATTAATAAACTTTTAAAACTTACGTCAAAGCGTAAAGTAATTCGCATACGAAATTAATCAAACTCTCAAAACTAAAACTACCATTAATTTGTGTTTTTCGCACGAATAATTGTCAAATGCTCCCTACTAATTTCGAAATCACTTAGGACAAAAACTTTTAGCGTCATTTCATGGTCAGCAATATTTTCTCAGCATTAAATGACAATTTTTCTTTGACAAAAATTACTGACTTTATAATACCTAAGCATATTTTCATAAAGTAGGGAGGGGAGCAAAATTATCCTAGGTATCCCAAAACAGTTACCGCAAATTTAGCGACATTTTAAATCGTCAAAGCGGTACGTTTTGAGTTCTTTTAGTTTAGGAAAAAAAAAAGGTGATTATAAATTGTTTCTCAATATTTTTACTGGCCCATGCAACGCCGGGTATTTTTGCTAGTTGTAAATAAATCTCTTCAAGAACCTGGCATCGAGTTTAACACGATGGTGCGACTTTACGACAGTTTAATTCAATATTTATCTCACTGCAGAACTGAGGACACGTATAATAGCTATTATCTTAAGGCAAAAGCCCTTGCACCAGATTCAGACTTTAAAGAATCCGAATCTAGAGTTCGTAAGAGAAAACGACAGTTCGATGAAGGGCCAGATGAGACTCCCTCTCTCAGCGCCAAAGATTCCTTTTAAGATTAATGTTTTTTTTATTGTTTTGGATGTGCTTTGCGCTGAAATGACAAAGAGACGCACTGCGTATACCGGCCTTCTTACGGATAATACACTGACAGAGGACATTATCAAGGTTAAGACTCAAGCTCTGGTAAAAATGTATCCGTCTGACTTAGAAGAAAACTTTGTTGATGAGTATTTGATTTTTTCAAATTTGTACCCCAAAACCACCTCTATAACGGATCTCATCAAATTACAAATAAAGGATAAACTTGTGTCAAGTTTCCCAAATGTTAATATTGCATTGCGCATATACCTTTCGATATTGGGTTCGAATGCAGAAGGAGAAAGATCATTCTCCAAGTTGAAGCTTATAAAAAATTTTATGCGTTCAACTATGGGTCAAGAGAGAACTTCGTCACTGGGCCTTCTGTGTATTGAAAGTGATGTCGCTCGCGGCATTAATTTTGAAGATATAATACACGAATTCGCTGTGTCAAAATCCCGAAAAAAGGAGTTATTTTAGGATCTACTAGTAAACCAAACGTTTTGTATTCGTATTTTTTGTGTGTTTGTATTTACATATATTATTTTGACCTTCACTATATAATATAAAAATGTTTATAAGTTTTTGGGGTATTTTATTTCAATATATTTTTTTTCAAAGCCCTAAGACCTTTGGTCTTCGTAGGCCCTTTGGCCTTCGTAGGCCCTAGGCACGTGCCTACTGTGCCTAATTGGTAATCTGGCCCTGAATGGAACGGTAAAAATTTTTTCCCCGCAATCAAATACCCCACTTAATCGAATAAAATTTCTTGGAACCGACTGTATATTCTCTTAAGCGGGGCCGACAGTATATAATTTCAATTCTTTGTGCAATCTATAATCCCACTTCCCCTGCAGTCCCTAGAGCAATCGTCGAGTTTTCACTAGCAATCCTTTTTTTAAAAGACAAACTTTTAAATTTTCAGAGTTACTTTTTTTTTCCAGAGAATATAGTTGGAATAATTTAAAATATCACTGACAAAAGTATTTTTATTATATCTTACCTCTAATAAAGCATTAAGAAAGTTTTGACCTAGATTTTTACAGGCAAAACAAAATGCAATGCATCAAGCAAGGAAATGAAAGCAATTCTAAACTGCAGAGTGTTGGCCAGGTAAACTGAAAAGCTACAACAGAGAAATTGTTTATAAATATGACACCAAATCTCCCTGTCATAGCCATTCAGTGATGAAGAAGCAGTAGTAATTCTTCGATTCTTGTTTTTCTTTCAATAAATTGCTTGAAATCATGGTTATGATCCATACACTTGATACTCCAGAAAACTCAACAACAAATTTTTCAAAGTCTTAGGCTTGAACTTCATGAAGTTTTCAGAAAACAAGTATCATAACCAATGTCAATTTGATGTCAAAAATTAATTGGAAATACGTGTTATGTTGCGGGAAAATAGTAAGTATTCAATGTGCACCTTCGAATCTGTTAAAAAGGAATTTGAATGTCACATGTATTCGATAACAGAGCAAGAAGTGTGGTACTTACAGTATGTCATATGTGCTACAATACGCTTTAGTTTTAAAAATATTTACCGAATGAAAATGCCGAGAAAAGTGCATTTTCTTAAAAAAAAAAAAAAAAACATCTTTTGGTTAATGGCTTGTATTAAATACAATATTCATCAAGTATTTAGATAGGAATGGGAACTCACAAGTTTGCATTCGTTCGTAACGAAGGCTTGTCATTCTGTGTTGACAAGCTGTTCAAAACAACATTTTTGTTTTGACGGAAATCCTTGGAAAACAATCTAGTTTGATTTTCTTATCTTTAAAGTACATTCGTTACAACAACTAACCACCAGCAGAATGATTATTTCACAACAATTACGGTAAACAAAAAATTTGCCACTAACTAACAAAACGAATTCTCACTGTTTTCGAGTAAACCGCGACCACATGGCACCTACATCACGTGATCGAGCAGACGACGCTGAAACAGGTCCGGGCATCAACGGAGATGAGGAAAACAGGGGGCGGGGCTTATCGGGCGCCTTTAAGAATTTATTACAATATAACTAATCATCCGATTGAACTGAAATTGGTGTCTATTGTCATAAAATGCCCTGAACTTTCATTTGAATAAAATATCAAAAAACATGCAGATACCTCATTTTCTTTATGCTCCGTTGCGTCTGGACAGCCGCGCAAGATCGCAGACAGCCTTGGATGAAACAACAGTTACTGCGGCTATATTATGGAAGTCATAATATCTTTTACAAGCCTCTCAGCATTTTGGAGGAGCTTGTTTTAACCCTTTCAAGGGCGCCGGTTGCACTGTGAAACCGCACTTTTTCATAATTTTTTTCTCCGGCAAAAAATAGCTCAATTTTCTTAATTAAGGTCTCAAAATACAATTACTTTCAATAACTATCAATAGATGGCAGCATCATAGCTCCTTTATTCTTAATATGTGCATGCCAGTGTAGAAATGAAAAGCTGTTTTTGCCACTATTTTATTAAATTTTTTTTTTCAATAAAAAACAAAAAAATATTCAGACCTAAGGTGATGAATCTTATAAGCCATCATCAAGGATCATTGTAATATACCCAGTTTCAAAAAAGAATATCCTAACACACGTAATTTTCACTATTTATCTGTCGGTTTCACAGTGCAACCGCTGCCCTCTGTGCGTCAATGAGACTGATTTGCAGCCTAGCAGCTGACTCTCTTTCACATCTGTTTTCTGTCTGATGCGCGGGGTTGTCTTTTGGAAGAGGGTCTTAGGAAGAGGTCTTGATTCATAATATAAATAGTCTAGCCTGCAGTTCAAGTATTTACATACAGGGGTCAAAGGTGAGGTTCTTCAGTATTTGAAAGAGGGGAATTTACACAAAATCAGGAGAGCACCAGTCTCGAATTTTTCTGTTTCTGGAAAGGTTGCTTTTTGCTCTTGCTCTTGGTTTCACTGTAAAATACTTCTGTAAATATATAATTCCTATAATTTTGTCCAACAAAGTACAACAATTCGTAAAAATCTGGGCTTTTAAAAGTTCCACCAGAAATAAACGTAATAGTATAAAGGTATGAAAATATGATTCGTTTGATAAAAACTTAATTTTATAAATTTGTAATGTTTAGAATTTTTTAATCTAATGTTAAAAATTCATGCTTAGGTATAAAATTTCTTTATTTCATTTCATTTTATTATCTTTCTAAATTGTATACTATACAAGTTGAATTATTCAGACTGGGATGTCGCGAACTTCGAATTTTCCATTTGAAGAATGTAGTTCTAAATTTTACTGAAGGATGAAAGGGGGGGGGGAGTTACGTTCATGTGATGAAAATAAGCACTTGGACATTGAAAAATTGCAATATTTTGCATTTAGATGTCCAAGTTTGCCAAATTGACAGACAAAATTTGTGGAATAAAGATTTTTTGGGAGGTCACAATGACCTCCTGTGACCTCCATTGAGGTTCCCCTGTTCACAGGCATGTTTTAATATGGTAATGGTGATAGAAAAGACATGCAATCTTAAATTATTTATAACAGCATGCTCTTCAACGAAGCTCATTCATATTGCATTTTCAATGTCCTGGCGGGGCGCCGGTTGCGCTGTGCAACCGGCCCCCATTCTGAAACGGGGGACAGCAAATTTTTTTTAAACTTATTTCTGTAGTCTGTATGACTACTGCAATTCATCCTGCTGGTTTTTTCTCATCTGAAAGTAAAATTTAATGACCCGCCCCTGAAAGGGTTAAGAAGTCATTCGTTTCACAATAATATGCGATTTAAGGAATGATATATTGCAATTTATATTACAAGTAAATTTGAAACAAACTGGTGGGTAATCGACGCTGTGCTAAATAATTCCAAATCTTCAATGTTGTTCTCTTCAATTTAGCATGAAATAAAAACAAAAAACATTTTCTTAATCTTAATTTGGAATCCAAACGACGGTGTAAAATTAATCTTGACTGTAACACTGAAAACAAGTACGTTATATAGTCGTATTATTAAAGCTCGATTTTTGGGATATCGGCGTCGAAAAGAAAATAATAGGTCTATATATGACTTGCACAGCTCCTAGTTAAGTTATGTGCAGACTAAGTCGTTGTACATTTATATATGTATAGAGAAATAAGTCGATATACATGTAGGCATGTTTTTATAAACTTGCAGATTTTACTTTTTAATGAAGAAATGGCGCATAAAAGTTAATTTTTTTTTTTTTCGTCGATTCGACGTTTTGAGGAAAATAGTAGCCTTTTTCGTCAAACTTAAATAAAATTCCATGTTAGTTTAGGCTGCAAAATAGAGAATTAAAAAATAAATAATAATAATTAATATATCAGACCGGTCGTCTGAGTTTAGGTCTTACTTTATCATGTAGCGCCATCTGTTGGAAAGTCAAGAGAAGAATTTAAAGGTGAGAGTAAGACATCAAGGAGAATAAAACTCCCAACTCTTAAAAATAATTGAAAAGAAATGAATGCAGATTTTATTTTTAATGTTGTTAACGTTTTTAACGCATACAAACGCCCCTCAAAGTGTTTTAAACTACCCCTTTAGCTTATATTAACCTTCCACACATCAGCAACTGAATTTATACCGTATTAAAAATATAAAAGAAAATTTTGTAATTAAACTTCAAATGCTGTAACGATGCACAAAATGGGTGATGTATTTGAAAAAGATATAAAAGAACAATACTTTACATACAGTATGCAATAATAAAATGAAATACAGTAGCGATGTACAGCAGATACAGGAAAATAAATATAATTGATTATACTGAATATCAGATCGTTATCAGTGGTCTCCTGCATGTAGAGGCTCTTCACCTTTTCTGTCTCGTCTCTGTAACAGTAGCGTATATAGGTTTTATTTTGGAGGGGGCCCATATAACCAAGCTTACACCCCCTCCCACAACTTTCTTTCTTTCTTTCTTTCTTTTTTTTTTTTTTTTTTGTTATTACTGTAAGACAGGAAGAGATTTTCAAATTGAATTAAAATATTGTAATTTGTGGAAAAGATAGGAAATTGGGGAATTTTAGATTCCCTCCGAAAATGTTTTCAAAATTGAAATTATTTTAGGCTATCTTTGGTGACGTTAAAGGAATTGGAAAGACTCGCGATTTCTCACTGAATCACAACCATGATATATTTTTTCATGATAGAGTAAAAGAAAAGAAGATAAAGTTTCTTTATATTTTGAATTGAAGTCTCATTTAAGTTATATATGGGAAGAAAAAGTTCAAAGACTCTCCTCTGAAAGATTTTCGAAATATAGAAACGCAATTTCGCGTTCTCTTTTGAGACGTTCAGAAACAAGAAGTAGTTAGGGATCTGCCTCTGAATTTTTTCAAAATTTAAACCTTAAACCATCTTTACTTTAGACCATCTTTGGTTAGCAAGGACTCTCCTCCCAAAATGTTTTGAAATTAATCTTTTCTAAACATTTTTATTTTGGTTATCTTTAATACCGCCAAGAGAAGAGGCAAGTATCGGGTGCTGTACCCCTAAATTTTGCGGCATTGAAGTTTCAAGAACGCAATTTTAAGCTCAAATTTTTCGAAACTGAAGGTTCAAAAATTAACTTTTAGCAGAAATTTCAATTACCTTCAAGAACTATGGCTCACGATGCCCAAATTCCACAAGGATCCCTCTAAAAACGAGAACCACACGTGAAAGAAAAAGAAAAAAACTTTTAAAAACGCCTCTGACCCTTAAAAGTAATTCAATAGTGCTGCTTGCGCCATGATTCTTGGTGTTAACATCCACTTTTAGGCTTTGTCTGACAACATTTAGGATGATAAAAATATTTAGAAACTCTCCCGGAAATTTTTGGACGTAGTGAGTGAAATTCGGGAGCTCTCTTTTCTGAAAACGCATTTTACAGCTAAAGACGATAGAAAAGTAAGGGGGATATCAACTACCGTTAACTGTTTGAATTTTAAATCACAAAAACGCCATTTGAGTCAATGTTTGACCAAGGTATTGGAGATGAAGAGGGAAAGGAACTCTTTTCCGAAAATTTTTAAATATTCGAGTCTTGACAGTGCAATTAAATTTAACACTTTAAAAGCGAAATTTCAAGATCTGTTTGGACTCTTCAAGGAATTCATGCTTGGCCAATACACGGACCTCGACTTTCCACCTTAAATCCGGCACTGAGAGGCACTCTATTCTTTCATTTCCCCACTGGTAAAGAGTTTGAAAGTTACGTGCCCCTTCTAGATCAGCCGGCTATGGGCTGGGCTTCTACCTCGTCCAATTTTTTTTTTTTTTGGTTTAGCTGAAAGCTTGGAAATTATTTGTGAAAAAACTAAAACTGAAAATAATTTCACTTTATTTTGAAATTTCTTACTAGGGAGAAAAGATCACACTTTATTATTCATTGATTTAGTGTAGTATTATTTTCTTATTTCCTGACTGAATAGAAAAAAAAAGGAGGAATGAGAAGAAAGAAAGAAATGGTAATTTGCCAACTAGTTATCTACATCTGTTGAATATTTTTTATTTAAAGATTTCGATTTAACTCCTTCACTGCATGGTGTGCCAGATCTGGCACAAACCAAAAAAAACCTCATATATTCCTCTGATATTTGAATACAGTTAAACTGAGCTTTGTGTCCCTTCTGGAACATTGCAATAACAGTTTAGTGTGCTTTTTATGCACTAGTTACTAGTTAGTTGCACTAGTCTTGGTATTACAGTTCTTGCTTGTGAAAAATACAGTGTCTGCATTACAGTAAAAAGTGTGCTTAATCATTATTTCCTATGTTCTAAGAATGTTTAAATATATATGCTGTACTTAGTAACAAAAATTTGTTTGTTCCACTTATGGCACAAAACACATTGTAGATTATTACACTTGTCAGTATAAGCATATACTATGTGCTTTGTGCCATATGTGAAACAAACAGTTAAAACATCATTTTTGGTGCAAATTTGGTGAAGATTAATTTTTTTCTTCATTTTTCCTGAACTCAGGGCTATTTAAAGGTAACATATGATTTTTTTCATGGAAATATAAAAAATCGTGCAGTGAAGGGTTAAAATGATCAGGATTTTTTCTCAAAATAATACGCTTTTTCTAATTGAAATATCTTCATTTTCACAAGACACGTTCTTTTTTTCTCTTGAGTAACGCCTAATGACACACCTAATGGACATCGAACAAATTATTTTTTTATTATTAGCAATAATTATTTATTTTGTTATGTATTTCAAGCTGAAAGTATGTAAATAATTTATGAGCAAACTTAAACCGAGTAATAATAACTATTTTTATTTTTTAAAAAAATTCCATTTTTTTGGGGGTGCAAAAATGGGAGGGCAAGACCCGCTGTGCCCCTCTCTTATATACACCTTTGAAAACTATGTTAATAGCGTTTTTTTTAGGGTATTTTTTTTTTTTTTGTTGAGCAAACCCGAATCGAATACCTAGTTTTGAAAAAATCTCTCCGATTTCGGTGGAGAGGGGCTCCCCCTTATATACGCCCTTGCTCTGTAAGGATGTTTCCCCATCCAACCCCACTATAATATAGTCTAAGAGTTAGCAATGGGCAGGAGTAGTTGCGTCTTTTACTGCGCTCACAGGGGCAGGGCTCCCCGAACTAAAACTTTTGGGGAGGGGGAAAATTATCAATTTGCCGAATAAAGTTCCAATTTTAACGACTGATAAATACAAGCGCACACACATGTAGCACATAAAAAATACTTAGTGAGAAAAAGCAATAAAAAACAATTCAAAAAACTAAAATGAACAAAAAATCTCAATGTTGCAATATTGCCTTCAAATTGCCGAATCGTCCGCAAAATATGCCGAATACGAAAAATATTGGGAAGTCACAGTGACCTCCCGTGACCTTCGACCGGGGCACTCTTGTCTGAGCATCATTCTTTTACTGATCGAAATAGTGATTTTTAAGTTATTTTAGGGAAATTCCGCGTCAAATCAATCACGAAAAAAAATTTTTTTTGACCTCCCCATTCATGATTTTTACAAAATTTGGTGTGAAGGACGCATGTGCCAAGATAAAGTCATGCAAGTTTTTAGATTTCTATAGTAAAAATTGTACGAAAACAGGGCTGTTAAAATTTTTAATAAGTGCAGGGGAAAAAAACGAAATTTTTTTTCATGTAGCTGTAACTTATTCTAGATTTATTAGAATAAAATTTAAAACCATTGGAAAGGTTTAAAAAAAATAAAGCTTTCCATGGATATATTACTCAACTTTCTCACGACAGGTTTGAGCTAATTACACCAAAATGATTCAAAAATCACTATTTTTACCAGCAGAGGTAGGTATGATGAGCAGTAAAAAAATGCAACCACTTTCGGCCGCCAGATTGCCCGCTTGCTGCTTAGAAGAACAAGGGAAAGATACAAATTTAAGAGCCAGGCGTCTTAAAATTCTGCCCTGAAAACGTTGCTAGCTCTTGGACTAGTAGCTTTAGATAAAGAGAGTGGAAGTGGAAAGCTGTGATGTCATTATTTTTACGGCATCAATTTCATCCTAAGATGAATTTGTGTTCAATTAACGCTCATATTTTGAATGTAAAAATGCGAAGTGGTTATTCGTAAACAATAACAAAGCGAGATTTCGAGTGTTCCTCGATTATTATCAAAAAATAAATTTATCTTAATATTAATATGAGTACAATAAATTATAATTTTCCAAAAATAAATGAAATATAAAGAAATTAATTAATTCGTTTTTTGAATTAATTATACTATTTACTTATTTCCATGCTACGAGAAGCATGAAATACAGGGTTGTCCAAATTAAACTTAACAAACTCAGAGGCCTGTGCAGGACGTTGTATGGGTCATAATATGATGAAATTTTGAAAACAGGCACTTCAGACCATGCGCTCTAGATTTATTGAGGAAAAATTAGTATGAAAAGTTGCATATAGGTGGCGCTGCTGATTAACAAGACATTCTACAGATGTTCTTATGTGTGCCGTGCTTCTCTATAACTCTTTCCATTTGCAAAGCAGTGTGTTCCACAGCTGAAAGCTGTAAGCCCATACTAATTCTACAAACATGACCATAATTGTGTCTTTAAGATGTGCCAAGGTTTTGGGGTCTTCTCAATAGACCCTATCCTTTAAGAATTCCCATAACCAAAAGTCGCACGGTGTGAGATCAGGCGATCGAGGAGGCCAAGCTGTTGGGAAACAGCGGCTGATCACACGTGCATCGGTGAAAGTTGCCGGTAACATGTATTGAACGCCACGAAGAATATGTGGAGGTACACCATCTTGCATAAAAATCGTGTCCTGGAGGCGGCCACGTTGTTGAAGTTCAGGAATTATAAACGTTGTCAACATGTCTTGATACCGTCTTCCTGTGACAGAACAGGTTTCGTACCCTCTTGAAGTCACCTCTTCAAAAAAGTAAGGCCCATTGATAAATGTTGCGGTGAAATCGCACCACATCGTATCGTTTTTGGGCTGCAAGGGCACAAAGGATGAATTACGCGCAGGTTTTCACTTGCCCAAATGCGGCAGTTGTGATTATTCACTTTCCAGTTCAGGTGAAAATGGGCCTCAAGCGTCCAAAGGATGTTCCACGGCCAATCTGCATCGATTTCCATTCGTCCAAGGAACTGCATCGCAAATGTTTTCAGAACTCTAGTGTCCTCGTAGGACAGCTGATGAGGATTATGGATTTTGTGAGGAAAATAACCCAGGATTCGCCGCATTACATCCCAGACGGTCGAATAGCGCATATCAACGGTAAGAGAAACAGTTGGCACACTGACAACAAAATGTGGCGATTGGCTAGCGTGGCCTGTAACGTCTTCTACTCTTGCAGATTCCACAACATGTCGTCCTCCTCCTGGTAAAACTCCTAGATGGCCTGTTCCTTTGAACTTTTTTATTATGTCTCGTAGAGCACTTGGTGTCATCGGTCCTCAGCTTAAGTTCTTCAGCCGATGGAAGGCTCTTATCGTGGAAGAAGAGTTTTCGTTATTTTGGTAAAAAAGTTTCACTAACAGAGCTCTGTCTTTCAAGGTCGGCATTGTGCATCAGCGAGTTGGAAACAACTGCCTGTGTAGTAACTGTTTTCCTCTTTTTCCGTAAATTACGTTGCTGTAACATGCAAATTACTAGTGTTACAGCGCCATCTATCAGCAACAATGCGTACTATTTTGTTCCTTAATAAATCTCGAGCGCATGGTCTGACGTTTCTGTTTTCAAAATTTCATCACATTATGACCCATACAACATCCTGCACAGGCCTCTGAGTTGGGGAAGTTTAATTGGAACAACCTGTATATATATATATATATATATATATATATATATATATATATATATATATATATATATCAGGCACGTGCCGTCAATGAATGCCAAGGGTAGGCAGATGCGAAGATTTGTAGAATAATATATATCTTTAAAAACGCATAAAATACAAAAAGCAATTAAATTTATATGAATATGAAAGATGTTTACTTACTATACAAATTATATACATATATGCAAGAATATTCGACAGCGTGTATATGTTAATAATTCATAAATCTCATATCCATATAGGATACAGTTTCAACTTAATCCTACGAAGAAGCGGGATATAAAAATACGCAAAACATTTGAAAATTACAATATTTGATAAAAAAAAAACACGACAATGGAGATAGCAAACTGCAAGCATTCAACAGTACTGTTCAAAAGACGGTGTCAAGACGTCTAGACCGTAGAAAAGCCAGATTCCACAGGCATGGTTCTGCGCATGACGCAGTCAAGTTTCGGCGGAGAACAGAAGAAACCGCAAAGGCACTTTTCGGACAGCCTTTCGTTGCCGCTTTTAGAACATTAGGGGGGAAAAGTCTGCGGCACGTGCGCTTCTTCATACTATGCATTAGGGTGGGTCATTTTCATTTTTTTTCGAAATGTTAAGGGGCACAGGATTAAAAAGGTGCATCATGGTTCCAAACTAACGTGTGTGATTTTTTTTTACATTCTGATAAGTCTTTTTGCTGCCGGATTGATCTTGAAGTGTCGATTCCTATACCCAGATTGAATACGTTCTATGTAAACTTGCATCAATAATAAATATATTTTTTTTTACAGAAACACGTCATCAAAATTTTAATTTGCACCTGGTTTAAATTCACACCTGCCATTTCAGCTGTGAGAATTAGCAAAAATGTATGAATTAGTGTCTAAAAATAACCTACGCATGCGCAATTTAAAACAGCTATTTCAAAAAACTGCGATCGAATTAAAGTGCGCTAGATGTAGTTCGATGCTCCTATGGTAAACAGTTTTTTAAATTATGAATCGCACTCGGTCAGGTTGGAAATCTAAGTTGTTTGGTGATTCATCTGATCTCAACTGCAATATGTTACCAATCTACGAAGATGTTGGGAAGTATTACGAATTTAACCGTCATAAGTTAAAAAGTGAAAGGGATCTTAATAAAGAGCCATCTTACAAAGAAGTAGAGGACATTGTGGTAAAGAAAAGAGAAGAAATTTGGACAAAGGCTTCCCTTCCTATAGTGCAACGCAAACGAGTAAAAGCTTTGTTAAAAATCTACCACTTGAAATGTAGAAATCTTTTAAAATCCCATCGTAAAATCCCTAAGAAAAAATTAGAAGAGTTTCGCCGGACTGGTAAAATGCTTTTTGACATTTCATCTTGCAAATGCAAAGATATTAATAACTGCATTTGTCCAAAAAACAAAAAAATTCCAAAGAGAGAAAAAAAGTTCCTAATAGATCAACGGAGCACTAGAAGAATTGTGATAGGAGCCGTAGATACTCCTACTACAAAAAAATTAACCAAAATTCTTGAGAGAAAAATACTGCAGGAGAAATCGGAGCTTCACACTCGAAAAGAACGTGCTGATTCATCTTGTCTCATTACTTCATCTGCATCCAGTTCATTGGATACGGACAGTAAGAATGAGTTTCAAGGACCTAGACAAGCGTCTTCAACTACTTATATCAGGAAATCAACTTGTGCAAACTATACAGTAGACTTTAATTTGCTTTCCCGGACATGTGATAGATACGGGGTATCTGATCGGGCAGGAGCAGCTATTGCTTCTGCAGTTCTTTACCCACCACTTCGGAAATTATTGATAAAAACATGCTTCGCCGGAAACGTAAAGACGCACGAAAATGTGCCCTGGACAAAGCCAAAGTTGAACAAATACAAGCTTTGTATTTTGACAGAAGAAAAGATAAAACTTTAATTATATTGGAAAAGAATGGTAAATTCTATAGAAAAAGCATTACAGAAGAACATATTTCGCTAATTATGGAACAAGAGTCTAAGTTCTTAGGCTATATCGCACCCGCCTCTGGTACTTCTAAATGTATAGAGCAAGAAATTAAAAATTTCTTTTTGGAATCAAAAATACCTATGAATGCCTTTGGTGGCAGTCGGATGCGATCCCAGGTAGCACAAAAAACGTTTAAACGTTTTATAAACGTTTTTAATCCGTTGTAACAACGTTAATAACCATTTTACAACCTTTAAAAAACGAAGTGTGCTACTTGGGATGGAACTAACGTTAACGTTGGTAAAAATAGAGGTGTCATATGCTTGTTGGAAGAAAGTTTAAATAGACCTTTACCGTGGGTCATATGCTTACTGCAAATGAATGAATTGACATTTAGACATTTGTTTCTCCACATTGATGGCAACACGACAGGACCGAAGTCATTTTCGGGAACAATCGGTAAAGAACTAGAAAATTGTGAAAAAAATCCCGTTTTTCAGTTTGCGCCTATCCCAGCATACTTACCAAAGTTGCCCGTTCAAGACATTAGTACAGACCAAACATATTTGCATAGAATAGCATCGGCGGTCTCTACAGGCATATTTCCTGAGGAACTAACATACATGTCACCTGGCAAAATGTCTCACGTTCGATGGCTAACTCGTGCGAATCGAATCTTACGTTTGTATGTTTCAGTCGAATCTCCTTATGACAATTTAATAATTCTTGCGACATATGTCGTAAAAGTTTATGCTCCAATTTGGTTTGCTATCAAAAGCCACCCTTCATGTAAAGATGGAGCTCGGCACTTGTTCAAACTCATCATTGCAACTCGGTATTTATCTACTGAATTGAAGGCCAAAATAGATCCCGTTATCCAAAGAAATAGTTATTTCGCACACCCTGAAAATTTGTTGATTGCATTGCTGACAGATTCGGAGCAGTCCGTCCGTAAATTGGCAGTCCATCGGATTCTAGAAGCTCGTTGTGTTCAACAAAATAGAATCCGAATTGTTCAAATTCCTGTTGTTAACTTTGCTGCTGAATCTTACATAGACCTCATTGATTGGAAAAATATATCTGATCCACCAATACTAAAATCAGTTTCTGATGAAGATGTTCAACTGTTTGCTTCAGGAGCAAAACAATTGCCTTTACTACGTCTGCCATGTCACACACAGGCTGTAGAAAGGGCAGTTAAAACAGTGACAGAAGCTTCAGCTACATTGTGCAAAAAATCTGAAAGAGAAGACTTCATAAAAAACCAACTGGAGTCTCGGAAAATTATGCCAAAGTTTGATAGTAAGAAGGACTTTCATGCTAATTAAAGATGCATGTTTTTATTCTAAATATATGATTATAAAAAATGTTTTTTGAATTATAATGAATAAATAATACTTAGATAACCTTGACTTGTTATGTATTTACGTTTCTTAATTAATATATTTATTAATTCATTTTTTTTTCAATTATTTAACAAAAATCGATTTTTTCCTTAAGTATACGCTTTTTAAACTCAATCCGGCAGCAGAAAATGATATCCTACCCTAATGAAATTTTATATATAGTCTAAAAACATCATTTGGCACCTTTTTCTTGCTGTGCCCGATGGAAATCCGAAACTTTTTTTTTTAACATGGGACGGTGACCCACCCTACTATGCATAGTATAGATACAGTGGGTGAAAAGCAGCGGTAGTCGATGCTTTTTCAAGGATAAAAATGAAAATTTCTCGGTTTTTCTGCTATACTCGCTGTTTAATGCCTTAATATTTTCCAATCAGTGCATTATATGTCATTTAATGCAACTAAAACATTGGTATATTTTCGTCATGGGTAGGCGCTGCCTACCTTGCCTACCCAGACGGCACGTCTCTGATATATATATATATATATATATATATATATACACTGGCGGAAAAAAAATCCCAACACCAAGAAAACATTTCCGTAGAGTAATGAAATTTGGGTAATGCAATTGTCTAGTTAACATGTTTAATTGATTAAATGTACAAGATCACTGGCTAATTTAAATTCAAGAAAATGCTGTGCAAATGTGAAATTATGTTAATTTAATACAGGATGTAACCTCCAAAATTTTGAAGGCAAGCCTGCAAGCGTGCATGCATTATGTCATACAGGTGCCGAATGTCACTTTGTGGTATGGAGTTCCATGTTTGTTGCATTTGCTGTGTCAATACTAGGACCGTCATTGCTGACTGTGGATGATGTTCGAGGTGCCATCCCATGATATCCATACGTTATCAATTGGAGACAGACCTGGTGATTTTGCAGGTCATGGTAACATGTCAGCACTCTGTAGAGCACATTGCGTTACAGCACCGATGTGAGGGCGACCGTTATCCGGTTGGAAAACGCCTCCTTGAATGCTACTCATGAAGGGCTGTACTACTGGTTAAATTAACAGACTGACGACAAATTTTCAGTCAGTGAGTTTGGATAACCACAAGAATGCCGCTGAAGTCGTAGGAAATTGCTCCAGAGACCATAACTCCACGTGCGAGTCCCGTGTGTCTAGGCCGTAAACCGCTTGGATGCAGGCGGTCACTTGGCCTCCTACTGACCAATATACAGCCACCACTGGCACTAATTCAGAATCTGTTTTCATCAAAAATTACAACAGATCTCCACTCCGACCTCCAGTGAGCTCTGTCGTGGCACAACTGCCGTCGGAAAAGGCAATGGTTTGCAGTCAATGGAATACCGGCTACAGGCTGCCTGGCTCGGAGCTGTCCTTGAAGTAAACAGTTTCTTACCATTCCTTGGGTCACGACGGTACCAACTGCAGCTCGAATGTCAGCCGCTGATTCAGTACGATGCGCCACAGCGGTACGCAAGATTCGGCGATCTTCCTTATCAGTCGTGCCACGTGGCAGATCGGAACTCGATCTTCTTGAGGTAGTACCATCCCTTGCCCATAGCTTTCAATAATCATGCATGGTGGAAACATTCCCACCCAAGTCTTTCTGCAATATCGCGAAATGAAAATCCACCTTCTCGTAGCCAAATTCTACGACCTCGTTCAAACTCGGTGAGCTGTTGATAATGGCTTCTTCGTCTTCTTAAAGGTATTCCTGGCTAACATGAACGCAATTCATCAAATTTCACAGAAAAATAATACACACGAGCTTCACAACACGCTTTTAAAACAAGACTTATTTGCATGTTCTGAGTGACGCCAGCTGCGCCACACTTATGCGCGGAACACGAAATTTCAATCGATGCCATCTTTCAGTTGTATAAATACGCATACCAAATTTCGTTTATCTAACACAAGTCTTTCTTGGTGTTGGGATTTTTTTTCCGCCAGTGTATATATATATATATATATATATTATACGTATATACATTAGGGTGATGCTTAAAAGACCCAAAAATTCTTTTTGTTTCTTTTCTCTTGAGTCACCCTCCCATTTTGTTCTACCTAATAAGATAATCTTAAATTAATTTTTTAAGATTTTTTGAGAAAAATTTCAAGGTTGCTATTAAAGATTAAAAAATCTAACATTTTCCCAAAAAGTGATTATTTGACAAAATTAGTATTTATTATGAGATTTTATTCTTTTACATTTAATAAAAACTAAAATGAGGTTTTAAGGTCCATATATGTTACCCAAAGCTAATTTTGTATCATATATGTGTTAAAATTCACTTTTGAGATGTGAAAAAACAAGAGGAAAATTAGGCAAAAAACAGATTTTTACAAAATCTCTTTGATTGTCACTATTTTTAAAAAACTTATTACAGAATTAATACAAGCTTATATTAGTTGTTTCGAGTCCTCAAAAAGATTTTGATGCAGAGTTAACACGTAAAAAACTCATTATGCAGACAGCAAAGTTGCTTTTTTGTAGTTCGGGAACTTTTTTCTGAAGGACTTCACAAGAAGCAAAATATACTGCTTCTGGTTTTCATCTATGGTCAGTATTTTGTTGTACTCTTAGATAAAGGACACCCCGCTCTCTGCTGTATCATTGACTACCTTAAATTTTGTTACTATCTCCTTACTTTGAATATATTCCTTGTCTTTAATCCAGTCTTCAACTTTTTTTTTTTGAGGAAATCGGAGCTTAATCCGGTAATAAAAAAAGAATTGCTTGGTTTACTAGTGACAAAATCTTCTAGATTTTTATTACCAATGTTTTCAATGTCTACATTAATTTTTTTTGGAAAAAAAATCAACTCCTTCTTTATTTGGAGCTTCCATTATTTTCTTTTTAGTTTCATTTCCCACTTTGTAGTCAAAAAATGATAAGGCGATAAGTTTCTTTGAGACATACCATAAATGGCCATATACTTTATTTATTGCTTTTCTAGCTATGACACGGTTCACATCCTCATACTTCTTTAAATCTCTGAGGAGTTCTAAGTCGTTTCTTGGGGCTGAACAAGCGGATGGAGCTTGGAACCAATACTTAATGTAGATTAAGACTGTAAAAATAAAGATTTCTTGCAAACCTTTCTCCTCATGTTCTGTCTATCTGACTTGTTCTCGAAACAAGAATATTTTCAGAAAATAGATAGACTTTGAAATCCAACCTGCTCGGTGAAGACCTGCAAGCTTTTCAAAAGACACGCCATTTTCTAGTTCTCCTTCCAAAAATACAATGTTTAGTTGCAAGAGTTAATTGTAAATCATCTCTGGGCTGATTTTCTATCAATTGTTTCTTAGCAAAATTGATTATTTCATCTTTCCACATCTGAGAGCTTTTCAATTAATTCTTCATCAGTTTCTAACGTCGTATACTCTTCTTTATTGATTAATTGCCAGTTTTTCTAAAATCTTTTAAATGATAAATTATCTGGCCCAGGCGATGGCCCAATTTCATTTTGAACAACTGATGCCAGCATAATTTCCATAATGTGATTCCTACATGCTAGTTAGAGCATTTCCTTGTCCATTTTCTACCCAAGTAGAATGAATACAAGCCCCTTTTCGGGACCCGGTATTAGATGTGGTTGTGTCGAAACTCATACTATTTACCTTATTGAGTAAACCCCATGAAAGGAATAATTCATATCCTGCCGATGCAATTTTTTCACTTTCACTAGACTCAAGTTTTGGAATACAGACAAGCTGTTTATTCAAAATTTCCAATACATCTTTGGAAGTCCAATGAGCAGCTTCACGGATTGTTTGCTTTTACTTTTCTTTATAATAAAAAAAAAAAACCGAGTTTCACGTTTAGAAGATAGTTTGGTTTGATTTAATATTTAAGAAATCTGACCTACTAGCTGTATTTTCATCTGTTTTCTTGTAGAAACTACAGGAACTTTACAGTTTGCCATAAATAACAGTAATAAAATTATGAAAACCAAAAATTGAGAGTCCTAGGCCTGAATACATAAATCTGAAGTCTGCTAAAAACAGCCAAAACAAGTAACATAACCTTCCAGTCTATTTAAATTTATTAATTTATTATATAGTTTATTGTTTATAATTCCCACAAAAAAAAATCACTTACTTACGAAATTTATTAGATTCATAGTAAAAAATAAAAAAAAACACAGAAAATAAATCACTCTTTGTAATATAAGTGAAATACACTGTTTTGAAGATTAGACTATCTGCACACACCTGCACTGATCATAGACAGCTACTACACTGACAAGTAGTGACAGGCTGCTCAAGTTGATGGGAGAAGGAAGGGGTGAGTTGGTCCAGACCGGAATTGAGGAGTTGTGTGGTTATATTAGTCTTCCAGGCATAAAATTAAATGTTAAGTAATATAAGGTTTTTTTATAATATCAAAAATTACTAATGAAAATTATGTTGAATTTTAACATTTTTTATGAAATTTAAAGCCTGGTAGCGACCCCTAACACTTAATGAAATCCAACAAAATTCTAGTTAACTCCATTTCACATATGAGAGATCAAAATCGGAGGGTGAACCGTTGAATTTTTGAACTTTCATTTTTAAGCATCACCCTAATATATATACATACATATTAAATTAAAATCGTCTCGTAGTTTGGAATACGTAAAGGAAAACACCACTCAGCACTTTTAAACAGCAAAGAATACCCTACCAGCTCAGTCACCGAGATACTGCAATGGCCCGATCGGCAAGGCGTCGGACTCTTAACCTGGGTTTGATCCCAGCCGAACAAAGATCCACCGTCGTTACGAATGGTGGCTGGGTGGCGACGTTGAATTATGGTCGCGGTCACAATGTCCTCCAAGTGAAACCATATCTCTGGTGCAGGCACGTGCCGTCAATTAATGCCTAGGGTAGGCAGATGCGTAGATTTGTGGAATAATATAGATCTTTAAAAACGCATAAAATGTAAAAAGTAGTAAAAAAATATGAATATGAAAGATGTTTACTTACAATACAAATAAAATACATATATGCAGGAATATTCGACCGCATATATGTATATAATTTATATATCTCATTTCCATATTGGATACAGTTTCAACTTAATCCTACGAAAAAGCGGGATATAAAAAAACCTAAAACAGTTGAGAATTACTGCATTTGATAAAAAAGAAAACACGACAATGGAGTAGCAAACTGTAAGCATTCAACAGTACTGTACAAAAGACGATATCAAGACGTCTAGAGTCTAGACCATAGAAACGCCACAGACTCTACAGGCACAGTTCTACATCACGTAGTCAAGTTTCGGCGGAGAAAAGAGGAAACCGCAAAGGCACTTTTCGGACAGCCTTTCGTCGCCGCTTTTCGAGCATTAGGGGAGAAAAGTGCGGAGCACGTGCAATTCCTAATACTACGCACAGTATAGATACAGTGGTTGAAAAGCAGCGGTAGTCGGTGCTTTTTAAGGAAGAAAAATGAACATTTCCGGGATTTTTTCTGCTTTATTCGCTGTTTAATTCCTTAATATTTCCAAATCAGCGCATTACATGTCATTTAATGAAATTAAAAAAATGGTATGTTTTCTTCATGGGTAGGCACTGCCTACCTTGCCTACCCAGACGGCACGTCTCTGCTCTGGTGGTACTGGACCAGAGGTTAGCTCAGCCCTTGGTCTGGATCAAAAGAACAGAGAGCTCTTCAGCGCCCCATCCCGGTTAAACCAAGAGTAGTGGTTGGTACGGGGGACCCTGAAGTGTGAAGTATGCGTACTTCACCCAGTTCTGTCTCTTTGTCCTTGCTTCTTGACACCAAGTTCTAGTTAATTTCGGAACTTTCAATTTAGTCCAGTCAATAAAGGTAAAAAAAATACCCCACCACCCCCTCCGAAACATTGCAAAAGCACTATTATGATTATACGCTTTTCGTGTTTTCGCGTCGAAACTAATTTCGGGAAAGCTGAATTTTTGCAGGAATTTAGTACATCGAATGTACACTAAAAAAACTTTTTTGTTTCAAGATGTTAGTATACAAAGTACTCACTATAAAAACACAAAGTCCCGACCTCAACCCCCTTGCTTCCCCCCCAGCCCCTCCGAAACATTGCAAAAGCAGTAATATGATTATACGCTTTTCGTGTCGCAACTAATTTAGGGAAAGCTAAATTCTTGCAGGATGTTAGTACATAAAGTGTACAATAAAAAAACTCAAAGTCCTGACCCCCACTTTCCTTGCTTTCCCAACACCCCCCTCCGAAACATTGCAAGAACAGTACAGTGATTATACGCTTTTCGCGTCGCAACTAATTAGGGGGGGGGGGCTATTTTTTGTCTCAAGATGTTAGTATACAAAGTACTCACTATAAAAACACAAAGTGCCGACCAATCCCCCTGTTGCTCCCCCCCCCCCGAAACACTGCAAGAGCACTACTATGATAATACGCTTTGCGGGTCGCAACTAATTAGGGGATGGCTGATTTTTTTCAAGATGTAAGTATATAAAGTATACACTGAAAAACACAAAGTCTCGACCCCCCTCTTGTTTCCCCTCCCCCACCACCTACGAAACATTGTAAGAGAAGTACTATGATTTGCTTACAGCTCAAAAACTAATGATGTTACTGGGGTGTTTCTTCTTTTATTTCACCCCTTACTATATTATAAACCTGTAGTACTCCACTGTATTAAACCTGTAGTTCTGTATGGCCCGCGGGCCACATCCGGCCCTAGAAACAAATTCATGTGACCCATTGTTTTTTGATATGTAATAACTCGAGGATATTCATTTCTGAAAAAGTTTCTGAATTTTTCAAGGATGTTAGTGCATAAAGTAAGCACTAAAAAACACAAAAGTAGACATCTTACAAGGACAGTACCCTGGTTAAATGAGTGTACTTCGAAAACGGGTTAACGCATGGGAGAGGAATAACTCAGAGTACGTTGAGTAAAGGGGTTTTAGGAGCACCTTCATTTTTACGGTTAAGTGAAGCCTTTAGATGTTTTCTAGGAATGAACTACAACAATTACGAGCAGCATGTTGAGCTAAGAGAAAGCCGAAAATCAAGGCACCTAGAAGATATGTCAAAGTTCAAAGATTGGTTAAGTCAGCACAATCCTTTTACTTGCAGCACTAGTGAATTGATTTCTCTTTCAAAGGGGCTGGTTTGCGACTCTTCAGTTAATTGTGATAAAGCATATGAAGTCGGCTTAAAAGCAATGGAAAAAAATGGTGGAAAAATCTTTTAATGAAATGGAGCTACATAGAAAAGATATGGTTACAACCCAAGCAAGCTTCAAGTCCGTCAAAGTGAGGCATGAAGACGTTTCAATAAACTCTCAGCAAATATTCAATAGAATTATTTGCATATGTGACAGCCCAGTTAAACTGAAATCTTATTTCGAGTTTGAGTTAGTAGAACACTCACCTTCATTACTTGAGGATGCTACGAAAAGGTACGAAAGTATCTTTCATAAAATTGTTTGAAGATGGAATTGTCTAGGACACGTTTGAGGCAAATAAAGATGTTTTTGTAATAGACGGGGACATTTATTACGTGCAAAGGTTTGGAAACTAAAAAGCACTTTCAAGGAAATAGTAGAATCATACTTAAAATATATACTTAGTAATTATGGAAATAAAGTAACAGTGGTTTTCAATGGGTACCCCAGCGTTCCAACCACAAAATTACAAGAACAAGAAAGAAGAGCATCAAAAACACTTTCTCACACAAATTGTTTTTGATGAAAATACAGTTCGCACAACACAACAAGATTTTCTAGCAAACCCTCAAAACAAGAAGAGATTAATAGAAGCAGGAAGAACAAGGTTTATTGCTAGAGCTATTAACGTGGTTTTTGCAGAAGATGATACTGACACTCAGGGTCGGACTAACACTTCGTCAGTCCGTGCCCCGACACGGAGAAAAATATTTGAAGGGCGCTAAATTACCAAATCAAAGTAAGAAAAATATCACAGTTTCAGATTTTGTAATAATGAAAAGGAGGGAAAAAAATCTATAAACAGAATTCAAAAAATAAAACAGTCCAATGAGTACATGATTGCACGATTTTCAAAGTGCTTCTTTCATTCAGAAATAGACATGGGGAGTAGGGTGGGCCGAAAAAACACTTTTTTTTATTTCGAATTCGTAATAGCGCGGAAAAGTTGCGAATTATGAAGACAAAAAGAAGGGAAAAAAATTATCGAAATTGGCTGATATCTTCCGATCGCGCATAAGGCCTAAAATTTGACAAAAAATGAAAAAACTTCATTTTCGCGATTTTTTTTTTAATTTTTGAATTGGATGTTTTCGAAATATAATAGTGCGGAAAAGTAGCTAATTGTGAAGACAAAAAGAAGGAAAAAAATTTATCGAAATCCATTGATATCTTCCGATCGCGCACACGGCCTAAAATTTGACAAAAGATGAAAAAAACTTCATTTTTGCTATTTTTTTTTTTTTTTTTGAAAAAATTTTGAATAAAGTGTTTTCATAATTTTTTCGCGAGGAACAGTTTATAATTATGAAGACAAAAAGAGGGATGAAAAGGAGGAAAAAAAATTATCGAAATCGATTAATATCTTCCGGTCGTGCCTAGGGCCTAAACTTTGACAAAATATGAAAAAACATCATTTTTGCGATTTTTTGTTTAATTTTTTGAATTAGATGTTTTCGTAATGCAATAGTTTGTAACGCTTACTAATATAGCCTTAAAACATTGTGCTTTGATTTTGTTTTGGTCAGTTAATATCTTCCGGTTGCGCATTAACCCCAAAATTATAATAAAAAAAAGTTACATTTTTACGCGTTTTTGGTTTTTGATGAATAATTTTTTGTGAAAAAAAAACCGTAGTATTTTTTGAGACAGACTGACAATAATGTAGAAAAATAAACTACTTTAGGTTCAGTCGATGTTATCCAGTTGCGAAAAGCCGTAGAAACTCTCATGCGCAGACGTCGGGCAGCAATTCAGACAAAGTCGCTCGCCTGGCTACGGCTCTCTTCCACTCCATCGCCGCCTTCCTAGGACCATGTCAGCTGTCTGCCTATATTGTTTTTTCAGTCTGCGCTTCTATGTAGTAATCGCAGTGTACTATTATTTAGTTCAATCTAGCTGTTTTGATTTTGAAAATCTTGTAGTCTTCTGTAATGATGTAGTTTCCTGCTGTATGTGGACTCTGTGATTTAACAAAAGTTATGTAATAACAAGACAAATACTCTAATAACAAGACAAATATTTTGCTGCCCCACTTTTGGCACTCCAAGGAACTGCCATCAAACTAACTGCCTACTGGCGAAGACACCATTAGTAAGTTCTAGTGCCAAATTTAACCTTCCTTGAGTACGGCACCTAATGATGTCCTTGCCAGTGGACGGCTTGTTTGATGGCAGTTCTTTTGGAGTACCAAAAGTGGGGCAGCCAAACATTTGTCTTGTTAATAGAGTATTTGTCTTGTTATTTGGCTCGGCAATTGTATAACTTTTTCGTTAAAGCAGTTCGTTCACACAGAGCAGAAAACTACATCATTACAGAAGACTACAAGAATTTCAAAATGAAAACAGCTAGATTGAACTAAATAATAGTACACTGCGATTACTACATAGAAACGCAGATCGAAAAAACAATATAGGCAGACAGCTGACGTGGTCCTAGGAAGGCGGCGATGGAGTGGAAAAGAGCCGCTGCCAGGCGAGCGACGCGACGTTGCCTGGATCGCTGCCCGACGTCTACGCATGAGAGTTTCTAAGGCTTTTCGCAACTGAATAATATCGACTGAACCTCTGGTAGTTTGTTTTTCTATCTTATTGTCAGTCTGTCCCAAAAAATAATACTGTTGTTTCACAAAAAAATATTCATCAAAAACCAAAAACGCGTAAAAGTAACTTTTTTTTAATTATTATTTTGGGTAATTTTGGGGTTAATGCGCGACCGGAAGATATTAACTGACCAAAACAAAATCAAAACACAATGTTTTAAGGCTATATTAGCAAACGTTACAAGTATTGCATTACGAAAACATCTAATTCAAAAAATTAAACAAAAAATCGCAAAAATACTGTTTTTTCATATTTTGTCAAAGTTTAGGCCCTAGGCCCGACGGGAAGATATTAATCGATTTCGATAATTTTTTTTCCTCTTTTTTATCCCTCTTTTTGTCTTCATAAATATCAACTTTTCCGCGCGAAAAAATTATGAAAACATCTCATTCAAAATTTTTTCAAAAAAAATCGCAAAAATGAAGTTTTTTTCTTATTTTGTCAAATTTTAGGCCTTATGCGCGATCGGAAGATATCAATGAATTTCGATAAATTTTTTTCCCTCTTTTTGTCTTCCCAATTAGCTACTTTTCCGCACTATTATATTTCGAAAACATCAAATTCAAAAATTTAAAAAAAAAATGAGGAAAATGAAGTTTTTTCATTTTTTGTCAAACTTTAGGCCTTATGCGCGATCGGAAGATATCAACCGATTTTGATAATTTTTTCTTCCTTCTTTTTGTCTTCATAATTCGCAACTTTTCCGCGCTATTACAAATTCGAAATAAAAAAAAGTATTTTTTCGGCCCACCCTAATGGGGAGGGGGAGGGGTGGTTAAGAAATATCAAAGCATTTTATGAAGCGCCAGAGGAAAACAAGTATGAAAAATTTACACGCGAAGTTGTTTGGGGATCCATAAAAGTTTTTTTTCTACTTTTTTAGGGTGAAGTGGGGTAATTTGCGTACTTGTGACAAATGGTGTACTCATTTGAAAAAGGAGGAAAAACTGAAGCTAGCTGCTATCTAGTGGCGCCATTTGGAAGCCTGTAGTTTAGTGATCACTTCTCAGAGTGGCTGCCCCTATGTCCAGATAATAAGCTTATAACTTAGAGCTGCCTCCGGTTCGTCAGGTGTTTTTTTTTTTTTCGTTTATGAATCACATTTCGTGACTTCTGCTTACAGTGCTGCAGGATCACCGTTTTCAGCTAGATTTGGATTAGTTCTTGGATAAATCACTTGAAGGTAAGTTGTTTTCTTCATTAATGGCTGCAGATTAGTTAAATTAATGTTTACCTGTATTATAATATTGGGGTATACATTTACCCCGGGTTGTTTTCAGTCACGGGGTATAATGTGTATTTTTTCCTGGGCAAATGTGTACTACAGTAAACATTTACCCCATACAAAATTTACATGGAATACACATTTATCCACTCCTTATTAGACTTTTACAATCTTATTAGGGCTTATATTTTTGTTCCCAAATGTTTGATTGACCTCCTCACAATAAATTAATTGATTCTGTTTGTTTTCAGGAAGAAGATGCTCTCGAAAACACTTTCGTTTTACTCTCATCTGAAGATATTAGGCGGAAATCGATGGCAATTGCTTTTATCACCAAGCTTCCAGAGCATGGTGTGGAAGAAGAGGTGTTTTGATATTCCCAGTTAAATTTTCTCCCTGCAACATGGTTAGCAGATGTGCTGGAGGTCTCACTCAAATTTTTCTGTTCTCATTTTGGCCATGACTTGCCAATAATTCCTTTAATTTTTTACCTTCCAAGATACAAATTTTGACATGTTCTTTTCAATTTTGCTATTAAAGACGTTTTTTTACCTTTTACTCCTATGCGTTGTACTTTGTTTTCACCTTTGTAAACTGTGCCAATTAAGAGAGAACAGAAGGTGGGCATACAAAAAAAAGTGCATAGCTTCCACTGAGAAAATTCGGAAATAAAATAATCATATCTATGAATTTTTTGTCCTTAACTGCTCTTTTGTACACACTTGCCCAATAGCAAAACAACTGAATTGCATAGGATTTCCATGCGGCGTACAAATTTTTGCCCCAACTTGTGGGGCAAATGTGTACTTCGGAGGTGGTTTTAAAAAAATAGCAATACAACCATGAAAAAAATAGTCTTTTAAAATCCTTTGGGTTATTTGTAATCTAGAGAAATGCCGCTAAAAGATGAAAATAAAAAAAATAAAATTCTGAATAACCCCCTCCCCACCAGAGGCTGAAGAAATTGAATTTCGTCAAAACAGGCACGCAAATACCCCACTTTACCCTATACAATACTGTTTTAATGCAGAAGGGCGCCATCGCCATTTCTTAAGCTATGCAGAGGGCGCATCGGGAAGCTTCCCAGTCATTTCCTGTGAAGCCTAGTCATAGACTGCAAATGTAAGAAGTTAAATGCTGTTAATTTTGAAATTTTGACAAATTGCTTGGACTTAAAAATCATTTTCAAAGACAGAGAATTATCGGCATTGCACAATAGCTTTTGTCGGATGTTTGTGTATCCGTAAGCTCACATTTTTGCATTGAAATGAAAAGGCGTTTCTTGCTACGCCGATACAATGTTTCCGCAGTATTTTTTGCGCATTTGTGCTTTTCAACGTTGTTTTATATGCTTTTATTCTATGCACAAAGTATTTCACCCTATCTATTTCACCCTTTTTCCAAATGAGGCTGATTGTAGGTAGATAATCGCACTCTACACCATCAATTTAAATCTTAAGAAGAGTTCTAAACCAACGATTCTCAATATGTAGTCCTAGTCCTCGGGTTACGCGTGGACTCACCGAATCCTCTATAAGGTAAACTAAAATATTTATAAAACAAAAGTGGTACAAAAAACAAATATTTGCTGAATTTATATAAATATACCCAAAAGTGTAATTTACATCAAAAGTCTATCTTCCAAAAAAGTTGAAAAATATGAAAACTTAGTTTCTATTTACCCCAGATTGCATTTTTCAGAGGAAACATCTGAATTGAGCGTCAAAAATAACAGGAAAGGCGAAAATTCATATAATGAATGTTTTTGTTAGCTTTCCAACATGAGACGTTAAACTAAAGTAGTTAAAATGTAAAAGGAGCTCTACACCTGAAATTTTCCGAAATTGAGGTTGTGAAAATGCAAGTTTAGTTATCTTTGATGACATTAAAGAGGAGGTATGAGAATCAAGGTGCTTCGCACTTGTAAAATGTATTCTATAGTTTTGAAGGCCAATAGTAGCCCAATATAAGGATGTTTTTCCCCCCCTTTTATTTTGGTCTCGGTCAGGGAGTCACGCCCTTTTAGGTTCCGTGTTTGTAACCACGCCTGAATTCCACCTCAGAACACTGATCCTGGGATTGTTGCATTAATCCGACACTGAGAAGTATCCCTTTTTTTAATTTTCACCGCTTGGAAAAAGAAAAAAAGTAGCTGTCCCCCCCCCCACCCCCCCCCACTCGCCAATCCATGACTGCTACACTTCTCTCGTAGGAGTTTTTCGTCCAGCTTAAAGCTGGGGAAGTTGATTTTTGACCATAAGGCCAACCGAGTTACGCTTTTATTTTAAACGTTTTTTCTTGAATTTTGTGGGGATAGAATTCGGGTCCAATGGACCCACCCCTTTCGACGCCCTTTGACCTCAGTGTCCTCAAATCGATAAAGGTTTTTTAACTATTCTCCGCAAATACTTGGTACTTCAAACAAACGTAAAATTATAAGGATGAAAACTAAAAATCGTTTTTTTTTACTTCAATTCTAAATATTCCAAAGGGAGTACCCTAAGATCCGTGTTGTACTAATGCCAATCAAAGATCGCGTCCTAATACTGTATTTTTGAAACTAAAATGTCCGAAAATTTTTCCTTTCCTGAACTTTATCAATATATGGAGTCCACAAATTACGTTTTTAAGATCTTTTCCATCGTCGAAAGTGTATGTCGGATGAGTCCCCTTGAGAAAAAGTTATGTTCCTATCGTCAAAAAATAATTGCTGCCAGGAGCTGTTAATTACGAAATTTTTCGGGAAAGCATTTCCCGAAACTTCTTTTTCTCTCTTCAATAACACCATCAGAACGATTGTCTAAAACGTCTATTTTTTATAGAACTTTCTTAGGCTCCGAGATTTCAGTTTAAAATTCTGAGGGAAAAAAATGAGCCTGAGCTTACAATGGATTTTCCAACATTTTAATCTCAAAATATTTCTGGTGAAAGCTGTCCGAACCACGTCTGCCCATATCAGCTACCAGAAATCAGATAAAGTCTCATAAAAGTGAATTATCTGAAAAATACCTGGATAATCTCATCATTAACTCACTATTTTATCATGGAGCGGATAACAACTCTCAATGATCACAATACCTTCTTGTATAAAAATCTAATCGCATTCTCCTGATTTATGTTCATTATTTTATCAAACCGTCGATTTCTATGAAAAAAGTATAAACTCCGAACAACTGGGTGTTGGAATCAAAAATTTGCAAATAAATCATTAAATAGCTTTTGTAAACGTTTTTGGACACGATCATACATTTTACGGGAAACATTATTACAAAAATTAAGTTAATTATCGAGTTATCAGAGCAATGTTTTATTGTATGGTTAGTTTAAAAATGTAAAAGATCATTTCATTTATTCTATTATTTTTTAAATGTTATTAATTTTAAATGGGTTGGACTTACATTGTAGTTCAATGGGGCGCAATTTTTTCGCTAGCACGGAGCGAGTCAAAAGCTGAAACCGGCCCTGCTGACACTCTCTCGATCCAAGCCATTAAGAATTGAAAAATACTAATACTACTGTTGTTGTGGAACTGATACTGGATCATCTGGTGTATTTTACTTGCGTCGTCTTATCATACCTCATCCAGATGCGCACTTTACTTCACTACTAAGGCGCCTCGATTCACGAGAGCGCGATGAGCGAAAGTTTACTCTGTCAATCTATATATATACACACAGAAAGTCGCGTTTAGTTTACACTATTTATAACTCAAGTACGTCTGTACCGTAGAAGTCTTAACTAAACTTGAGTGGGTAGTAGCTTAGAGCCAGGAGACGGACATAGGCTATAATTTATGTGTTCAGTTATACATAAATAGAAAAACTGTCTTTATTGACTAAGCCTTTTTACTAAGTCCTTTTTAGACACCTCCATGCTGAGCTGACATAAAGCACACGTTCTGGGCAGTTCCGGAACGCAGTAAACAGGTTGTAAGTTAGCGGTGCGTTGAGTGTTATTTGACTTTTTCGTGAAATAAATTATAAACAAACGCGTTACTTCCCTTGAAATTTATATGTGATAAGCTGTCAGAAACGATTGCTCATTCCTAGGATCCCGATGATCCCAACCGATATGCCGTTTGAATTTAAAAGACTTCAATTTCCGATCCGTCTTGCATTTGTCATGACCTTTAACAAATCACAAGGCCAATCCTTAAAAGTTTGTGGTTTGAATCTAGAACATCACTGTTTTTCCCATGGTCAATTATATGTGGCATGTTTACGGGTCGGAAGACCATCTGCGTTGTTTCTTTTTGCGCCTGATAATAAAACAAAAAATGTTGTGCATCAGAAGGTACTTTAGTGAAGAGCAACCTATGTACTAAAATACAGAAACAATAATGAATGATTATTGTAGGTACATTTTTTTTTTTTTTTTTGTATTTTCTAATAATAAAAAACTTAATAAATTCAAAATTTTCTTATTTATTGCCTTTAAGGCGGAACAGAGTTCGCCCGGGTCAGCTAAGTTTCTTAATAGAAAAAACATGTTCGAGCTGCAAATTGCTCCTGCTTTTTGCTCCATGCAATGACTGGTTGCGACACAACACCCGCTTCTATGAGTAGGAAAAGTTACAAAGCTGCCGACTTGAGTTGAGCGCGTGAGAAGAGAGCTCGCAAGAAGCTAACGCGAGCGCGAGCTAGAGCTTTTCTCATCGTCGCGACAAATATTACAAATGAAATCGTCGTTGCATGAAAAATGGGGAAATGTGTTTGTCCTAAGTATTACAATTTATCATGTGGCAGAAACAGCTTAATGAAACCAGATATTTTGAAGTAGAAGCTACTAATCGCCAAATATCCCTTTCACTTATGATTTAGCAAACTTTCACCACTTCAGATGCCGCTCACCAGCAATGTTTGATGATTTAACCACTAAAATTCAAACTTGGTTAGGTTTTAACTTCCACATAAGAGTGGGTCTGCAGTATAATTCAAGAAACCAGACTTATTCCTAAGCCCATGCGATTTCCGCTGGTCCACAAGTGCCTTCTCCTATTAATATCTATGAAATTGTAAAACATTTGTGTGTTTCAAAACTGAAAACGTTGTAAAGAAGCTGGGTTCGATTGGACGTCTATGTGTGGAAAACATTTTTTTTTTTTTTTTTTTTTTCTAATGGCAAGGCAGGTTGTAATTATAAAAACATCAATTGTGAAACAACCGGACAATTAACAAAAGTAACATTTGACCGAAGTCATTCCCTCAGGCGTTCTCTAGCTCTCCAATACAGGGTAATCTCGGAGTCCGAAGAACCGCGCAGTGCCCCGCATCGACGCAGATGAGCTCTATTTAAAGGTTCTCCAAGGTCACATAAAGAACAAAGAGTAGAGTCAACAATACCAATTCTATGGAGATGATCATTTTGGCAGTCATGTCCTGCCACTAACCGGAACAACGCCACTGCCTCACGTCGAGGACGATCGGGAATGTTAGCGAGATCTTCGGCACTCCAGGTCTTCTGTTTAACACGATCTTGCAGTAGGGTTTCGAATTTCATATTCAAATTTTGTTTCCAAAAGAGCTTTTTTGAGTGAAAAGACAGCCCAGAAGCATTTGGTTGCTGTACCATTGCTGCACCTTTGCGTGCGAGAAGATCTGCCTGATCGTTCGAATGTGTGGAAACTAGTGGAATGCATTTTAACAATATTTCGGACCAAGCAATGAAATTTTAGAAGATGACCCCAATAAAAGAATACTTGTTGTTATCATTTTTTCAAACTTTTTCTTTTTGTTAAATGCAAAACAGAAAAAAATTGCCTCGAGTGGTAACATTTCGCAAAACAGCTGTTCATTCACACAGATCAGTTTTACTAGTCGGATGCAATCTTCGGGCCGTAGGTTGGGCACCACTGGCTATAATGTTGTAAGAAGAGAAATAAAAACTAAACGACCCGGTATTATTAGTTTTCGAGCTGTAAGCGTTTAATCATAGTACTGCTCTAAAAATGTTTCGGAAGGAGTGGGGCGGGGGAGCAAGAGGAGTGGAGATCGAGACTTTGTGTGTTTTTTAGTGTATACTTGGTATACAATCATTTAGGAAAAAAAATCAGCTTTCCCCTACTTAGTTGCGACACTCAAAGCGTATAATCATAGGAGTAGGTCTCTACTGATGTCTTGTTGTTATTTCAGTCTGTTCCTGTTTGTTACTCTTTCTTATTAGCTCATGAATGCTTGTTCCAATAAAGAGAAAGGAAAGTCTGATAGGGGACTGACTAGGGACATATGGAGACCTGGTACTTTGATTTCTCTTCAGTTTTGTGTAAAAATAATGTGAAAACCATTATGAGAACAAGGGGAAACAGTGCTATTTTGCTGTTTGCTATTGATCTTGGGTGCGACCCATTTCTTTTCTGCCCTCCAAAATTGAAGATTGGTGGCCTGTGGTGTAGGGGCCGAAAATGAATCATAAGTTTAATTCAGATATTGGAATGGAAGTACACTTTGGTGAATGAGTCCAGATTGAAAATGAAACACTTCCTCTAAAAACCAATAAAAAATCTAGGGGGAAAATAATCCCAAATCCATCACCAGTGAGACGTCATATGAGGCATAGTGTTAATGGTATATTTGGGTGGGGAAGGTTGTACTTCGTCTTGTTATAAAGAAGCCCATTTAACCAACTTTTAAATAAGTTTACTATTCATATATTGTATCAAAGAGGTTTTTTTCAACATTTTGAACAATTTGGGGAAAAAAATGGTTGGGCTGGGAAGGAGCACACGGAGGCCGTGCAGAACACACACACACACACAACACACATCATCCACACCACACAGCACAACAACACACTCTAACCCTCAGCGCCATACATTAAAACAACGGATACTACACTAGAACTCTATACAAGATACTGTCCAATACTTACTCATATATCCCCCAGCGTCTAATCAATGCCCTTGATAGTTCGTCATAACTATCAAATTCTGAGTCTTGAGCGCTTCCGAGTCTCTCAATCAATCGCGCGTTCTTCCATACTGGTCAGGCTAGAGTTACACACTTTACAATAACGACTTTCCCCTTCTCCTCTCATCCTCTGATGTCCTAACGCAGATACTCATTGAACCATCTCACTCTAGCACTCAAGACTTCACGCGCAACACACACGCTTCTGCAACTTACAAACATCACAGCAGACGGCCTTCAGAGATGCACTCACGCTCGAGATGGGCAACTTCCTGACCATGTTCTAACACAACCATAGCGTCACTAGTTTTTCTTCCTCAACAGCTAGCGCACTTCCATCTTTCAGTCATCTGCAGCGCGAGCGTCCAGAGTGCAGAAATTCCTCAACTCTACTCTACCAAGCCGCCAGCTATCGCTCTGTAACTACGCAATGACTCTTGATGAGCGTCTACAAACGACTGACAAGAGAGAATTTCAAAAAAAAATTTAGTTACTCTTCAGAGAACTCTAATATCCAATCTCTGAAGTATTTCTGCTTCTCCACACAGAAAGTCTCCCACCAAGTGACACTTTTCACTCCACTAAACTTCTTCTCACAGCAACACACACCACAGTATCAATTCCAATGGACGAGACTACTACACTCACTACTACCACTCAGCCCAAGATCAGCTCTGCTCACACACTCCTCACTCGCGTCACACATTCTCAACTCACCCAACAAGCAAACCGGTTCTCACGACTAGCACACACACTACTTGTTCTTGAGCACAATATGATTTGCTAAGACACACAACGTTTTCAATTCCTATCTTCTCCACTGCCCTTTTTCTACAACAACTTATCATGCTAACTACACATTCACAGGTCACTCTCCTCACCTATCTACCACAAATCACTCTTACCTACATCTACACTCTCACCACAACAGCCTAAGCCACCAGTTCTCTCCGTTCAACTATCTCGCGTGAGAATTCATTACTCTTCACATCAATTAGCACGGCACAAACACCTACAGCGGTAGCCTACTCTACCTTCCTCTCACTAGCCACCTTTCCCAAAATTCTTAGCTATCTCTCATGGTTTGTTGCCACTAGCTCTGATGACAACCGAGTCACATCGAATCGCACACATCTATACTCGTTCTAGACTACCCTCGAAGATCACTCAACTACTAGACAACCACCAGTATATCAACAACCTTCTCAAGGCACGATTTACGAAGCCCTGCAACGCCCACTCCTTCCTACTAACAAATAATGCATAGAATCACACACTACTCAGTCTTGGACTACCGATTTTATCAACAGATTATATCGACACATCCACCCGAGCGACATAGCGCGCTAAGCCATATCGCACTACACATCCTACACCTTCCCGAGCCTGACACGTATTTGCATATGTTGACAAATTTAACCTACTATGCCAACGCGTGCAGGTGGAGTATTTGTCTCCTTCTGCTCTCACATTCTTTACATTCACACAGCGCTAGACTGATGAGTGACAAGCAATCAGCACAACGACTCACACACATGGTTATTCTCACACAACACAGTATGACGACAACACTCACATCTATTGCCACAAGTCGCCCACTGAGATTACTGCGCACATTTGAGACCAGCGCGAGTTACACGCTCCTACGATACTAACATAACCCAGTCTTCACAACTATCATGCGAAACACTCAAGGCCTCACGCACATCCTCATCTCACACAGCTTATCTCACCCACACACAAACGGCTGAATCCTAACTATCGACATATGCTCGAGACTCTCCTTCTCCACCATCACTTCTTCTGATTTCACACACAACAACTACTTCTACACACACCTTATCTATTCTCAGAACAACAGCGGTCCGCTTGGCGAGACAGCAAAGCACACAATTTTTATACTTGGATTTAGAACACTACAGTAGAGGTGGACACACATGGCATAGCCAAAGACTCTGTATAGTGCAACACTTACTCTCATAGTGATTCTTATGCCCGAAGCAACATCAAATCAAGCGTTACATGCACACAATCTATAAATGATCGTCACTGGTAATTTGGATCAACAATCTATAAGAAAAGAACTTCCGTCAACACTCTGAACAATACACTATTAGATCACTATCTATATTGATCACACCACTACTTTCTGAACGCATTCAGCACGCGAGCTGAACACATACACAAATATATTCATATCCATCAGATACAACAGACTCAGAACATAACGACTATAATGAACACGCAAGCATGTCAATTGCTATGTAGCGTAATTGCAGAGGTCACTTCAATATACAATTAACACCACGGAGTAGAAAGAATCGTCATATCATTCCTACTAGAATCGAGTCTTGCGAGTGGTTATTAGACGACAAGACTCTGAGAGACTATCGAACGGAACTTCGATCTCACAGTTTGAGGCCGTTGAGCCCTATAAGAATCTCTCTTCACACCATGTATTTTATCCACATCCTCTTATGCGCTCTCGCTCTATATATGCCTACGAAGGCAACCAGTGTCAACAATGATACTGCATGGTGCTATCAGCATATTTTTAAATGCTGTTTATGGGAAAGAAATTTTTCTTTTATCTGGATTATGGTGCAAAATCTTCGATTGACATTATGAATTAAATGTGATTTTCATCCCACGAAAATTGGTGCCGCATTCTTTGAGAAATAGGTTTAATCGAATGCACTTACCAACTTGCCAAATCTGACAGAATCTGTCATTTTTTAAAGACTGCTGTTGGAAAGATTTTTTTTTTTCAATTTGGAATTTGCTGTAAACCATCGATTATATTATGAACTAAATATTACTTTGATCCCACTGAAATTTTGCCGTATTTTTCAAGAAAAATGTTTAATCGACCGCATCGAACAACTTGCCGAATCTGACATATATGCTACTGTATGCGACATTTTCTTTGCATTGTGCGATGTTATTTTTGATGAGAATCAGTTCTATAAATTGTTGATAATTTAAGCATGCGACAAAAAATTAATTATGTCAGGTTAATTATGGTTTATTTATTCAGGTTAATTATTAAATATATTTAGTAGACAAAATAATTATTAGTTCAGTTCAAAATGTTAATCGATGGTTTACACCAAATTACAATTGAAAAAAAATATTATTGCCAACAGCAGTCTCTAAAAATATGACAGATTCCGTCAGATTTGGCAAGTTGGTAAGTGCATTCGATTAAACCTATTTCTCACGGAATACGGCACCTATTTTCGTGGGATGAAAATCATATTTAATTCATAATGTCAATCGGAGATTTACACCAAAGTCCAGTGAAAAAAAAAATATTTTCTTTCCCATTGCAGCATTTAAAAAGATGACAGATGCAGTATCATTTACATTGATTCCTTCAGGAAATAGGGAGGGATTGGTAAGTAGTGTCCTCTGGCGGCGGTGAGAATTCGTTGCCACTTTTAGATAGCAGAGATTTAACTCCTCCCCTTTAATCTCCTTGGTATTAACATAGATATGAGAATTTATAGGATCGAGCGGCCGCCATCTCTGATGACGTCATACCAGGAAAATGTAACAGGTGACGGACGTCCACCTGAGTCTAAAATACTTTCTGGAACACCTACTAAACATTTTTGAAAATAAATTCTCTGTACTGAAATTTCCTGCAGAAGATCTGAGCATTTATATAGCATTTATCAGACCGAACGTTCGCCATCCTTGATGACGTCATAGCAGGAAAACGCACCAGGTGGCGAACGTCCATCCGAGTCCAAAACACTTCCTAGGGCACATACTAAACATTTTTGAAAAAAAAATTCCCCCTACTCAAGCATTACTACAGAAGTGCTTTCAGATCCCGGACTATCTTGAATGTCCACTTCTTCATTACGTATTTTTATCTTTGATTCATTTTCTACATTCCACCTTTAAATCATTTAACCCTTCACATCTTCTGTCAGTTTCAAATCCGAATTTTAAAAAATTTAAAGAAAGAAGTTTAAAAAAATTGCAGTTGACCATTTTAATTTATACATCTACCAGTGGAAAACATAACATCTTGTTTAAAAATTTATCAACCTTAATCACTCGTTAGAGGTAACTTGAACATTTTGCCGCAAGCGTTTCTCCCTCCTGAGTTAGAGAGATTCAAGGATGGACAGAAGTTTCCAAATATCTATGATTTGCCGTTCATATGTAACTATTTACAGGAAAGCTTGTTAGCGGATCCTATGCGGTAGCTCGATTAAGCCACGCCCCCTAGTGATATTCGATGCCGTGATTGATTTCTTGCGTGTACGATTGAGGACGCCACTATGTTTTTGTATTTCTATCTTTGATTCATCTTTACATTCTACCTTTAAATCATTTGACCCATCACGGCTTCTGTGTGTTTCAAGTCTGAATTTTAAAAATTTAAAGGAAAGTTTAAAAAAATCGCAGTTGCACCATCTTAATTTTTTCATCTACCAGTGGAAAAGATAACACTTTTTTTTTAAATTCAGGAACCTTCATCCGTCGATACTACTTGGCTAAATCCAGATTCTTAAGGCTTTACCACAAGTGTTTCTCCTCAGAGACGCGAGTAAAAGAGCAATCATGATCTGCCGCTAATACGGAGCTTCTTAAAGGCAGTTGTAGAAAGGAGAAGAATCTTCTCACTTCTGGTAGAGAGCGCTTCGATCTAAGGCCAGTTATAGGGGCTCTACTTCATTTACACTAGCGCTTCAATCACAACTTGGCTTCCTATGAGGAGAAGTTACTGCGCATGCGTTCGAAGAGTTCAAGTAATATCGGAGGGGAAAAGGATTTGTGGCGAACTGTAACTATCTGAAATCTAACTGTAACCTTGTAACTTGGCACGCTCTTTTTATCGAGCACGCACTTGTGCATGATATATTTAAAAATTGTAATTTCAGTGAGTTGTTCTATAATAAGATAAGTTGTTTGGTTTCTAATGAAGTCTGTTCTTGAATTATAAATATGGAATTAACAACCTCCATAATTGGTGACCCAAATTGAACACTCCTACTATAGTCTCTTCTAAAATGATGTTGCCGTATTTTTTCTCTCATCTCAAGACATCAAGTGAGTGCAAATAACTACCTACTTTAACGTGTACTAAGAATATCAATTCGTACAATCTGAACCATGAATGCCACAAACACTCCTAATAACGACGCAGTACCTGCAAATGCACCAGAAACCCAAAATATATCTCGCATCGCTATACGGCCGCCTCCATTTTGGAAAATTAATCCAACATTGTGGTTTGCCCAACTTGAGGCGCAATTTGACTTGGCAGGTATTACCACTGATACCACAAAATTCAACCATGTAATCTCGGCTATGGAATCAGAAATTCTGAATTCAGTCAGCGACATTATCTTACAGCCTCCAGCTGAAAACGAATACAGAACCTTGAAAGATCGTCTAATAAATCTACACTCTGAAAGTCAGGAGTCGAAAATTAGACGTCTGTTACAGGGAATTGAACTTGGCGATCAGCGACCTTCCCAACTCCTTACGAGAATGCGCTCACTGGCTGGGGACATTGTAAGTGAAACCCTTTTAAAATCATTGTGGCTAGCCAGACTGCCAACAAGCACTCAAAGCATCCTTGCAGTTCTAAATGAAGATTTAACCCAATTGGCGAAGATTGCTGATAAAATCGCAGACTTGGCTCAACCGACTTTTGTAAATGCCGCCAATTTTCAAACGACTCCCAGCCAAGTTAACATGCAAGAGCAAATAGCTGAACTTACTCTTCAAGTAAATGAGTTAACATCGATGATGCGTGACGAACGAAGAGTGGTATGTCTCCATTATGTATGTATCTGAACAACTGAATACCACATTAGTATTTACATTTTTTAAAAATTGTATCATAAAAATGTAGAATTCTGAAAAATGAGAAAGGAATAAAATTTGCGGGGTGTATCGGAACACTTGGTTCTGTTGTTCCAATTCAAACTCATTTAAAGTAAACTGTTTTAAAAATCAAGATTCTAACCCCAATTTCTCTAGTCAAGACAAGAACAAGGAACAGAGTACCACATTAGATGAGACAACATATTTCAAATGTGGCATAGAAATTAAAAATTCTTCACAATGTCATAAGATAAGGATTTGCGGGGTGAATCGGAACACTTCGCTCTGTTTTAACAATTTAAACTTCAAAGGAAACTGTTTGAAAGGTCAAGATTATAACCCCAATTCTTCTAGTCAAGACAAAGACAATGATTGATTTTTGTTTATCTCTTCTCGTGAACAACTGGACCTTAGAATGATAGAAAGTTGCAGATTTAAAAAAAAAAAAATCTCCAGGAGACTTCTTTTTACCTAAAATTCATGGGGGAAAGTCATACAGACTTTATGTAGCAAAAGTCCAGCACACAGACAGTGATGAGAAAGTGGGAAAATCTTACAGGACAATCCTCAAAACCCAGAGATTTCAAGAAACTAAAGAAAAGGCAGCGTTTACCCATGACGTGTAATGAAAAAACTTAAGTCAAGCCACAACTG
>JAXGGA010012014.1:0-40283 GCA_038373865.1 Uloborus plumipes | reverse complement strand
TTCAAATACACATTATTTGCAAAATTTGCTTTGGTGTGGTACATTTCAAAACACGGATTTGCACTGTCGCACTCTTGCACAAACTCGTATAAGCCTCGATTCTATGTCTCCTGCAGTTAATTCTGATTGGTGGTGCCATCTATATTTTTTAAGAAAGTAAAAGGTCCAGAGATAATATCTAAAGGATTGAAACGAAAAAAACCCGTATTTTCACAGCTACAGTAGCTCAAACTTGACCCCGAGCTGAGATCGGTCTTAGTCATCTTCAACAAAAACGGCAGCCCTAGCTGAGCTCAGGCTTAGACAGGAAAGTGTTATTTTAAATTTTTTCCGAATTTAGACAGTTGTAGTTTCATGAAAAGTTGTCTTTCTCTGTTTCCGAATGGATGTACCGCCACATGCAAACGGTAAATTGCATAGAAACTTCAAACACTTAAAGTTTCGGCGGACTCTGAAACCTTATACGTATATCTATAACGGAGTAAAAGGGCAAACAAGTGTTATGTCAAAACGTGTCTAGACCGCGTTTCTGATTGTTCTACATTTAAACGTTTTTCATTAGTACACGATTCGTGCGTTATCCTGGTCAGAATATCTATATAGTGTATTGTGACGTAGTGACTGTCAGCAAGACTTTAAACTGAACCTCATTTATTCGGATCACTCTTCACTGAAATATTGTAATTTTCAATATTTACAATTATTTTTAAATAAAGAAAAAAAAGTTATATTTATTATATTTCAGAGTACTACGTTTCCATCAAATGACTTCTCCAATAAGCCCTTGTACTTCAACTTTTGACCGGTATTGCGAACACGTACTTTTGGAACTTAGTTCCTAAATTAAGTACTCAGTACTGCCGGTATACGAGCACAAGTATCTGAATACTTCTCTACCTAAGCTCAAAGCTGTCTACGCGATAAAAATTAAAGATCACTTGTCTTCGAAGTATAGTATATTATATTCGAATACAGTGAACTCCCGATTATCAGCAGCTCTTTCACACTTTGGCTTTCTTTTTTTCACGGTCATGGGTTACTGAATGCAGGAAAATAAGCGAGTGTGTTATTAGTAATTTTTAGCTTAAAAAAAATTTTAACATTTATTGTTATCATTTTTAGCAAAAATTTAAATGTATGTGCTGTGTCATTGACTGTTTTTTGCTATTACATACAGTATTATCGTTTCTTAACTATTGTTCGGATTGTTCGTGGTATTTGCTTATCCGCGATTACCGTGCTATCCTATTTCGTGAATAATCAGGGGTTTACTGTATTTTTCCCCCAATAAAAATAACTGTAAATAATATATGATTTCAACATTTTAGTCTAGAGTATAAATAAAATTAGCTCAGTTTACAGTGCTTACAGTTCACTCACTAAAGCACTGTTGCTGTTACTCACTACGTCACAGTGCAATAGAACATAACACAGCAGGGGAAATTACTTACTTTGGTTGCAGTACTTGCCTACGTACTCATCAACACACTGGCAAGTAAAATCGTTCAGCTGAGAAATGCATCGAGCACCGTTTTGGCAAAGTTCTGGAAGGCACGGGGGTCCGATGTACCTTTCGATGTTCCTTTGACGAACAGCACGTGGCAACAGATCATCCCATACCTCGTCATTTACAATCAGTTTCTGTACAGCTCCGTCTAGTCCTGACTGTACAACTAAGATGTTCTTCAGTGACGGGAAGTCTGGAACGCCACCGACATAGAATGGTTGCCCAAGGTTTAACTCAGAAAGGGAAGCCTAAAATTAATCCAGTAAAAGTAATTCTGATTTTAGTTGTGTTTCATCAAGTAGTAAAATGTAGTATTTTGGATTGAATGAAGTAAGACTTACCTTAGATTCACCAGTAATTAACGGTCCGTTGTCAATTTGTAGGGTTCCGCTTCGTTTCAGGCGAAAAACTCTTACAGAATGCCACACCCCTAATGTAAGTGGCTCGAGACTCCTAAAAATGAACAATTACTATTTTTTACGTGAAATATCAGACAATACTTTAACCACGTGTTGTACACTTAATAATTTTAATTGCACTGTTTAAAAGTATTATGAAGCTAAGAGGCAACTTACTTAAATGCTACACTGTTAAGACTACTGGGGGTCTAGTCTCTGCCCATACGTAAATTTACGTACGTTAATCATGCCGTCAACGTAAGCACGCATCGTAACGAACACTAATAACGTATGCTGATAACCGTACGTGCGGTAACTGCGTAGTCTCTGCCCAAATATTCCGAACGTACGTTAACATTCGGCGTGTTTACGAACGTACTGAAAAATATTAAGCCACGCTTTTATTCCGATCCAAATCAGCCAATCGAAAATTAGTGTTTCAATTGGCACGTATCGTAATCGTTGACTTGGCAATGCTCGGCAGACAACGCTTTTACTTTTGTTTTCCATTGTTTGCATACACACAGACCTTATACTATTACTTATGAGAAAAGACAATGGGTGTCACTAAAAAAATCATTGACAAATATTGGAATTTAGATAAATAACAGCGGGAGTGTATTTTGAATAGTCAAAACAATTGATTTTATGATTTATAAATTATTGTTGTTAACATATATACAGATTAAAGCGTATTGACTGTATGACATATCATAGAATATTGCATCTATCACAATTTAAAGTATAATGGTCATTTGACAACAGCCGAATTGAGTTTTATAAATCGGGTCTTCTTATTTTCAAAGGCAACAAAATTATGTAAAAACAGTAAGATATTGCAGCTTCACAAAAAAGTATTACTGTTCCTGAATTTTGCCGACTTGTCATTTCGAGCTTGCCGAATGAGGAAAACTCTCATGACCTCCCTTCGGGGCTCCTGAATATGTATAACACTATAATATTTTTCAGAATCTAATTTAAAATATTTTTGTGCTGGATATGGAATTAAAAACAAGTACTGCAGGCCCTAATTAACACAATTGCCAGGGCCTGATTATGGCACAGGCCATCTAGGCCTGGGACTGGGGCCTCATCTTCCTAAGGGGCCCCTAATTTTTTAAAAACTGATGCACAGCATTGAAGAATTATGTATTTTTAAGAAAAAAATAATGATTCATAAATTGAAAAATAAAAACAATCTCTTTTGATACTTAATTAGCACTTCTCTTATTTAGTACATTTTATGTTAAGTAAAAAAGATTTCTTTCTTGAGAATTAGCTTTAAAACTCTTGAGCTAAAATGGATTTAAAAAAAACAGTATCAGGGCTAGACATAATGCATACAGTGCAACTACATAGGGCCTTGCAGAGCTCCATACAATGATCCCCAAAAATCGCCCCCCCCAGGGGTGCCTACAGGGAGGATTATGGCGCAAGTTGCGCCAACAAAATTTTAGGGGGAGATTTTTTAAAACTGATTTATTTATTTAAATTATTTATTAATTTAGTTTTTTTATTTAAATCATTATTTTTTTTCGTGTGTGTGTGGGTGTGCTTGGAATGTGTGGAAGAGAAAAAAAAGCGATTATATTCTGCGCATAATTAGTGCTTTTAAAAAGTTAATACATGAAAAACTAATAGTTATAATTTAAAAAATAAATAAATAATATTAGAAAAAAGAAATACAAAAGAGGAAAAAAAATGAAAAGCACAAGAGGGTTGTGAATTTTTTTTTTTGGGGGGGGGGATTCGCGCCATTGAGCTTGGGGGGGGGATGGGTAAATACTTTCTTCATTATTTTGCAAACAAAACATCATTTTTAATGCTTTACGTCCATTTATAGAGTATTATTAAATTATCCCCCTCTTGTATCGCAGTGGCGATACCAGGGGGCTGGCCTCCTTATATCGCCACTGCGAAAAAGATTTTTTTTTTTTGCTGACTTGAAAAGGCAGAGCACAGAAGGGGGCCTCTAAAGTATTGCCGGCCTTGGGCCTAAATTTTTAATTGACGGTGTCATTTATTTATTAATTTATTTATTTTGTGAGAAAATCTTTCCTCGAAATATTGTTGTTATATATCAAATTAAAGCGCATATAATTGTTATTAAAATGAGCTAATATGCAACTCTGTACCTCTCATAGAACTTGAGTTATAATATTTTACAACACTGCCAGCAAGAAAAAAAATGTTTTTTTAACGAATTTCAGAAATTAATTACTGATTGATTATGAATAATAGATTTTTCAATATAAAAAAATAGACATTAGGCTGCCCTGGACTTTTGAAACTGCCCCCCCCCCCTTGAGGTGTTGAATTTCAGAGTTGTAAAAAAAAACTTTTTTATTTACTTGACATAAAATGTATTTTCAAGGTAAACCGTGCAAAGCCCGGCCACACAGCGTTATTAACAAAGAACAGTATTTAATTCAATTGATAGATGTAATTCTCGCGGCCGATCCGCCCTGCTGTCTAAAAAAAAAAAAAAAAGTCTTCATTTTGCATGAAAAAAGTGCCCTCCCCCCTTAATCGTGCCGCCCTGGGCTATAGCCTATTAAGCCCATACGTAAATACGGCACTGTTCAAGGGTAGGATTCCAGAAAGTTACATGAAAATCCGAAACGGCCAGGTCGAGATTTCTTTCGTTTTTTGGTTGATTTAATATGGTTGAATAAAAGGAATCTGTGCGAAAAAAATAAACAGCAGTTTTCGTAAGGCGCGAACAAGATTTGCTACTACTCTATAAATGGACGCAAAGCATTAAAAATGATGTTTTGTTTGCAAAATAATGAAGAAAGTACTTACCCGCAAGTGAGCTGGTAGTCCTCCGGCGGGAAAACTATCTTTAATATCTTCCGTGAGGTCAATCAATCGCTAAATTTTTTGTTAATCTGAAAAGTTTAACAAATCTGCGATCTGAAAGCTCGAAAGCATTGAATTGGTCTTTAAACACCATTTCTTTCTATCGTTTCCAATCTTTCAACGACTTCTAGTTGCTAATCCAACGCAGCAAACGCGGCATCCATCTTGGATTTTAAGTACGCAAAATGGTTTTCCGCTAGAAAGAAGACGGCGTAAATTTTCCGTATGTTTACATTTTAGAGTACGTATTTTGCGTGCGGAAAAAAAGGGCAGAGACTAGCGGGTCTCGCTACATACGTTAAAATGACGTCACGGGTTGGTTTAGAATGCGGAGAATTTTTACGTATTGGGCAGAGAGTAGACCCCCTGGTTGCGATTGGCACTTTTAAGGGGTGTAACGCTCGTACCCGCGGCACCCTGCAGGGAGCTGAGATTTCACCCGTAGCTTGGAGGAAAAACTGGCAACCTCAACCAGCATTCGCAGAGTATCAAAGGTGCCATTTGTTTACCTTGTTTTTACCTAGCTAACATTTCAACCTGAGACGTGTGCTCTGTTATCTTTCACCTCGAGGTGACTATATTCGCTTTAGAGTCACCTTTCTTTCTAACAGTGTAAAGCTTGCCATTTGTACGAAAAAATAAATGAGACCTATTCTGCTGTCATTTTCTTGTTAGTGATATTAGTTATTTGCACTTTATGCAGACATAGGGAAGACTAAAATATGAAAAAAGGGAGTTTTTAAAGCTTTTCTTAGGTCATTCTTCTCTACTAATAAATTAAAAAGAGCAACATTAAAATGTGTATTTTATCATTCATAACAGCATTATAAAGAGTTTACCTGAGTACTTCCATATCACTGCAGCAAGAATAGAATTAAAATGAAAAGTTAGAAGCAATTTCATTATTAGCATTTGTAAATAACATATTTGTATAAGTTTTAAACGATTGCAACATATGAAATAATTTATTCCGTAGTTTATGTAATTTATGTTCTTAACTCATTCGATTAAATATGCTCTTCAAAAATTAATTTTAATCGAAGTGTAGAAATCATGATTTTATTCCTCGTACTTATTTAAACTTAGTCTAATGTATAGTTAAAATCCTTATAAAATACCATTCTCCTACACAATATAAGAAAAAATATACTTTAAACAAATGACGTTTTCTGGATAAGGATATTGAATCATGTAAAGATATTTTTCTATAATGAGATAATAAATTTACTCCACAAAGTTGCCCCATGTCATAAAGTAATATATGATGATACCGTTGCTTAATGATATTGCGTTATCGAATAAAGCGATAATATATTTTTTAATATCTTATTTTGTCCAGAATCCTTATTTTTAATGTGCCAGCGTTGTATGTTTTTGCAGAACGAGTGCTATAACCAATAAAGCATTCATTATTTCAAATGGCGCTATTATCCCCGGGCGCCATTACCCCAGTATTTTGACACCCACATAAACACCAGATGGAGACTCCTACGATCTGTTCAATACGAAACAGCTCTAAGAGTTAAATTTTGGCAAGGGCATGCAAAGCCAAACGAGCACTGGAAGAATTTCTTTGCAGGTCGCATAATAATACGACACGGGAGATATAGGCTTTCTGCATCTTGGAAATCCACACATGAGAAGCAAGTTTGATGTTGTGCCTGTGTTTTTCAACAAAAAAGTCGGTTACATGGATTTGGTACTATTATGTTTAATTACCTGACTTCCTCTAAACTCTTACGTAAAACGAAGCATTTAAACGTTGACCGATTTATCAAGTGTCAACGATGTAAATATGCACTATGGTTTAGAAAAAATGTATTTTACTGTTATATAATTCAACTGTTAGTCAATTAACTTTTAAATATTTTGCCAATAAATGGCAAATAATGTAGAATAATGTGTATGTCACTCTTAAGGAGGATTTAAAAAAAAAATACCTACGCACTATTCATCAATCGTTGATTGTTGAAGGAAAGTGCACCATTAACCGGCATTAAAGTTCATGTTATTTTGCTTCATATGTTCCTTTCTTTTACAGTGAAATTCCATTTACCACATCATTTACAAAATATTGCAACACATACTTACGAAATATTTGCTGACCCACTGCCAAGGTTGTAAGAAAAGTGAAGGAATCCATTCAAAAGTGTCAGTGCCACGAAATCTCCTGCTCCGGATGGTCTTTGGTCGTTGTATAGCAGGAGTCCGTTCAAAGCTCTGGTTAAAAACCACACCTCTATTTTCAAAGACTGTGCCACATTCGCCAAGGTATGAAATTCAAGATAGCTGTTACCATTGAAATCTAGAGTCAGACCTGGCTCGTCGCTGAATGATGCAACTAGAAACAAATAATATTTTTAAATTACGTTAATATATACAAAAAAAATAAATGGTAAAAATTACTCCCAGAAACAAGGACTGAATAAAATTCTGATCATTATAACATAATGGAAAGAACTGAAAAGAAATTTTAGTGTTCGAATACATGGTCTGAAATAATATAAAAATTTTAATAATATTTCAATATCGATAATTTTGATTTCTTGGAGGAAGCAAATTCATTATTTTTCTGTTTAAAATTAGTTCAAATTATCACTAATTTTAATAAATACTTGTAAAATTTTAAGTCTAAGCTTTGAATCTACGTACCTTGATCACATACATCTCCTGAGCTTCCAGTAGGACATATGCAAGAAAATGTATTATCAGTTAATGATAAACAAGTGGCTCCGTAAGCACATGGATCTGATGCACAAGGGTCAAGTTGGACTTCACAGTGACGACCTAAGAAAACATCAATGAAGTCAGTGGTTATTATCTGGAGTATACTCCTTTAATAAGGAATTGTGCATAAAATGTAAAATATCCAAAAAATACTCTATAATGTGTTTTTTGAGAAGGAGGTTTTGATTTGGCCATTTTTTAATTCATAGATTAATGAGGTGCTTTCAAAGTCGCTTAAAATATAAAATGTGTCTCACAGTAAAAAATAAAAAGAAAAAACTTGAACGTTTCTGGAAATTAATTGGTTACTAGTTAGCCAAATTTCTGCAAGTAGCATGTCTGGCAAAAAAAGGAAAAGTTCCCTTCGAAAGTCAGGAACGTTCCTGGGGTATAATTGTCAGCTAGTATGCCTAATTATAACCAATAACTTGCTTGGTATAAAACAGAAAAATTTAAAGAAAAAATCCCTTTGAAAGTCAGAAACCATCCAAAAATTAACCTGAAAACTTCCTGAAGAAGCCCAAAAGCCAATCACGTGCATGGGGGGAAAATAGGATTTTCAAGGGAAAATTTAGATATGTTTATAGTAATAGCTTGTCAACTTCCTTTTTAGCCCCCGTCCCTTTTTACAGCGATTAAGCAACTGCGACCGAAACTGCGATTAGCAAGAAAACACTGAACAGCTTTAACATTCGGGGCCTCAACGGCGCAATGGGTCTGCCCGTCAGTTTGTAGTCTCAAGAGGCGCGGGTTCGATTCCCGCCTTTGCCCTGGGTGTAATTTCTTTCTCTGTGATGTAAATTCTTTCCTTCAATAAAATCTGTATTGTACTATCTGTGGAGGCAAGGCGCATAGTACGCAGTCCTCATGTGTGTCGAAGTTTATTGACTTCTAGAATAGAAATAGAAATAGCTTTAACATTCCTGCAAAGCATTGTATTTGGTGACATTTTACCCTCATGTATAGTTCAGTCCAACTGAAAGTTCCGTAACTGAATTATGGGCGAAACGCCTAAATAGATAGATGGGCATATCATCATACTTGTACTTATTTTTCTTTTCACAGCACTGCAAAAATGTTATATTCTTGCAATTCTTATCAGTTCTGGAAACTTTTTGCAATTATATTTTTTATTCCCATTAAACTGGTGGAATCCCATGAAAGTGCGGAACGCCTGGAAAAAAAATTGTGAGAATTTTCCTTCAGTGGTAGGTACAACGTCTTTACTAATTACGACTAACAAAAGCAATACTTTCATCTTATTTACTGTTATTTAGATTCCTTACTTAGAATTTTAAATTTAGTTTTGAAATAGTGTGCATTGAAACGAATGCGCCTTTTCTATTTATTATGCTAACTTTTCTCTAGACAAACAACCTTGATTAAACACTTTAGAGTCATTCCATAGTGACTAACGTAACATTCAGAGCTGATTTTGTAACTGTTTTTACTTGTAACTTAAAGGATAAAAAATATTTTTTAATTATGCTGGTGGATTTACAATGTACATGGTATCTATGTCTCATTTCTGCTAAGAATTTAAAACAAAATTACTGACAGTAGATACTTTTTCAACCAAAATAGCAGCGTGACTAACGTAACATTTTTGCAACCATGAAAATGAATGCTCATGTTGTGAGGCAAAAATTTCTCAAAGTTAAGCAAGTGTTAAAAATTGAATGAAAAATTTGAAAAATGTGTAAAGTTGACTTTTAAAAACATAAAATACATTTATTAAATCTTAATTTTTTTTTTAGACTTAAGTGTCACTTTTACTCAAGATGGAGTGTCACTAACGTAACGTGACTAATGTAACCATCGAAACACAAGCAGTAAACACACTACGAACTATTTATTATAGCTAATCTCAGTGATATTTACAATACTTTTTCATTTTTTTAAAACTTCTTATGTTGTATGATTTTTATTTATTTATTTATTTATTTATTTTTTGATATTTTTTTCACTTCGGTATTTTTTTTTCTTCGGCTGAGGTTGACATTTCTATGGAATGACCCTTTACTTAACTCTCATTTTTGAGCTTATAGGTAGTCTCATAGAATAATCTTAAGATACTTAACGATTAATAATATTATTTGTAAATGTAAAAGTTTTGGACGATGCATTTAAAGTATTTCAGCGATTGAACAAGAAACAAAATAAGTAAAATAAAATCTGTAACACTTTGCACGTTTAAAAACGCAAAAGAGTACTGACGAAAAAACTTATTACAGCTAAATTTTCAACTACAATTATTTTATACATTGTGCTATTGGATTTAAGTTTGAAAGTTTACTTGTAACATTTGTTTAAAAAAATGCTTTCAAAATAAACCTCTTAATTGCTAGTCAAGTAGTCATTCACTTTCAAACTAGTATTGAGTATACAAAGTATATTTTTTCTGATCTTAAATTGCAAATATTTTATAGCTAAAAGAAAAGAAAATCATTGCCAGAAGACTTTAAGTAAAATAAGAAATATTTAATGATAAATTTAAAAAATGGGACGAAGTTTTACGATTTTTAAAGTAGAATTGAATAAAAATAATTGTTTAATCTTAATGAATACAAAAATAAAGCACAAAAAAATAAAAAAAGAGAAATCAACGAAAGAAGGAAATCCTTGAGGCAATACAATTTCGTTTGTTTGTACATTTTGTTTTTTTTTGAAAGAAAAGAAGTTCAAAAGCATTAAAACGATTATTTTGCTGGAAACATACTTTGATGTCAAACTAGTTCTCAAGCAATAATGAACAGCAAATAAAATTTATACTAAAGATTGATTTTTTTCGTTATGCAAAATCTAAAACCCTACACGAATTTAGATAACACGCAAATAAGCAATTAAGAACAAACTTTTCGTGTCCAACGTGCTCATAAATGGAAAATGCAATTTATGCATAAATATTAGCTTAATTTCCGTTGGTAAGATTAATATTACTTTGTAGAAAATGACCAAATGTGTTTGTTACTTAAGAAGAAAAGTGAATTATTGAGAACAAAATGAGCAGTTTCAGGGAAACTTGCATTAAGAAAGAAAGTGTTTCATAATTTATAGAAACTAGGTGGTTATTAGTAGCTCAAGTTTTCCTAAAATAACTCATAGAAGTTGAAAAAATGAACTATATTTTCATTAAAGTATTATCACAGCATATTTTCTTTTTATTTTGAAGAACAAGCATAAAACCTATGTGCAATTTGTCAGGGAGAGACTTTAATTTTGTTAGCAATGAAATGTTTTCCTTTTTTCTTTTTTTTTTTGAATTTCAAATCATTTAGAAGAAACTCGTCTTAGAAGTGATGTTTGTATATTCATGAAAGAAATGTTGCATAGAGTATACCAATTTACACACCAAGCAACATATTTTTCAAAATAAACTTCCAAATGAAGAATATGTACATTGTACAAGGTGTGACAATTGAATAACGGGACTGAGCGTGAGCATATCCTAGCTGTGAGACTTGATGTAGAGAAGTGGACATGAATGAAGAATATGTACATTGTACAAGGTGTGACAATTAAGTAACGGGACTGAGCGTGAGCATGTCCTAGCTGTAAGACTTGATGTAGAGGAGTGAACATGAAATGCAGTTGGTCTTTATACTTCTGATGCTGCTGGTACATTACTACATCTTTATATCTAGATTAGTTTTGTTTTTATTCTTTCCCAGGTAGCACAAAAAACGTTTAAACGTTTTATAAACGTTTTTAATCCTTTGTCACAACGTTAATAACCATTTTACAACCTTTAACAAGAAGTTCTGTCAAGAACTAAACGAGCCTAACTTTCCCGTACATCGACATCGGCATTCTAGCATCTGATCATTATTCTCTTGATCATCTGAGACTAAACATTATGTCAAGCATACCTTTTTAGCACTTAAAGCTGATTTCTAAAAGCAAAATATACCCCTCTCATCACATGAAATAGAGACATAAAAAGTAAATAAATGAATAAATGAAGTTTTGTCGCACCTTTTAAAGAATGTAACTGTTACAGTTCTTCCGTAGAAAAATTCCTCAATCGTTTTCAAAAAAAAAAAAAAAAAAAAAAAAAATAAAAGTACAAAGTACATTAAAACACATTTTATCAAAGAAAGGAAAAAAACTCGTCCGTCGATAAAATGTCTCGATTTTCACTTTTAAACCGTTGCCAGTTGTTAAATATAAATAAAGAATAAAATGCCCTCGTGAATGAAACACTTTTGTTACAAAAAAAATCGTCTTCCAAAAAAAAAAAAAATAATAGTAATAAATAAACAAAAAATCGTCTGCACAGTCAGTCATTTTTTTCTGAGCCTGCATTTCCGCCATGTTTGTGGAGTCGGAGTCGGAATCAGAGTCCTCACAGAAGATTATTCAGAAAAGTACTTTACAAACATTATTTATCAAAACCATTTTTTTACAAACTTAGTTTGAAGGAAATCCGACTTTAAGTTCCAGGATCAACATTCAACTTAAATTCCCCGTAGGCGCTAATGTTAAATTTTTTTCTGAACGGTTCAACATTGAACGAAAAATGGTTCAAACCAAAAAGCGAAATAAGGGAATGAACCTCTCCGAGATCTTTCAAACAAAAAAAAGTTTATTCCATTCGGATGGTTCACTCAGAAGTTATTAGGTGGGGAAAGGTTGCTTGAACGGTTCAATGTTGAACGAAAAAATGTTCAAATTGAAAATTTAAATACTGTAATTAAGTATCCTTGCTGAGATCCTTCGAACAAAAAAAAAGTTTATTTAAATCGGACTGTTCACTCAAAAATTATTAGGGGTGACAGCTTGCTTGAGCGGTTCAATGTTGAACGAAAAATTGTTCAAATCGAAAATGTAAATACGGGAATGAAGTATCCTTGATAAGATCTTTCGTACAAAAAAAAGTTTGTTGAAATCGGACTGTTCACTCAAAAGTTAGCATCGCGGGACAGGTTGTTTGAACGGTTCAAAGTTGAACCAAAAATTGTTCAAATCGAAAAATCAAATATGGGAATGAGTTGTACTCGCCGAAATCTTTCCAACAAAAAAAAGTTTGTTCAAATCGGAATGTTCATTCAAAAGTTATTAGGGGGGGGGGGGGAAAGGTTGCTTGAACGGTTCAATGTTGAACCAAAATTGTTCAAATCGAAAAATCAAATATGCGAATGAGTTGTAATCGCGGAGATCTATCCAACAAAAAAAAGTTTGTTGAAATCGGAATGTTCATTCAAAAGTTATTAGGGGGGAAAGGTTGCTTGAACGGTTCAATGTTGAACGAAAAATTGTTCAAATCGAAAATGTAGATACAGGAATGAAGTATCCTTGAAAAGATCTTTCGAACAAAAAAAAGTTTGTTCAAATCGGACTGTTAACTAAAAAGTTAGCATCGCGGGACAGGTTGTTTGAACGGCTCAAAGTTGAACCAAAAATTGTTCAAATCGAAAAATCAAATATGGGAATGATCTGTACTCGCCGAGATCTTTCCAACAAAAAAAAGTTTGTCCAAATCGGACTATTCATTCAAAAGTTATTAGGGGGGGGGGACAGACAGACAGACCGACCGACAGACAGACAGACCGACCGACAGACAGACCGACCGACAGACAGACAGACAGACAGACAGACCGACCGACAGACAGACAGACCGACAGACCGACAGACCGACACACAAATTCCCCATCTCAATACCCTACTTTCAAATTTTTAATTTTTCGATATTCATTTTACCTTTTTATTTTTTTAACTTGGCGATATTTTTTAGATGCATTAAGCCAATTTTAATACTTTTTTCGTCTTTCTTTTATTTTTAACGGGAAAGTAGGCTAAAAAACGAAGTATGGGTCATTCCATTTTAAATCAACAAATTTTCAAAAAAGTTGTTGCATCACCATTTTTGATTTTGATGAAAATTTGCATGTGTATTCCTTTTACTTCCCAGAGCTCAAAATAGTGTTCATTTTATTTTTAAAAAATTTACCCTTTGATATATAGGCCCTTTTTGTTGTTGGCAACAGCGAAAATCGGGCGTTTTGATGCTTTGCCTTATGAACTATAACTTTTTTTCTATCAAAGATTTTGAGCTCAACTATAGCTCATTGGAAAGCTAAGAAAAAGATCTTTTTATATATGCTATTAAAAAATTTCAGATTAAAAAAAATATTTATTTTTTCAAGGTCAAAGTTCACGACGAAAATGACATTTTTTACTACTTTCGAACATTAAAAAACCCATGAAGGGTTCAAAGTAACAAGCCAATTTTTTCATCATATATTCATAGTCATGGTTACTTACTGTATAAAAAAAATTGGCTTGTTATTCCATCCCCTTTATGAGATATGCCCCCCCAAAGTTGTAAATTTTTTAAAAAATCCAATTTTCAACGCTAAAAAAATGCATGTGGGGGGCAAGATAAAAAAATTTTTATATGTGGTATTTTAAGTACTTTTACCAACTTTCTAATAAAGTAAAAGTTGCTTTGTTATTCAAAGGCGTTTGGCAGATATAAGGGACTGAACTTTCAAAAAATTGCACAAAAACAACACGATTATTTTTCATTTTTTAAATTTTTTTTTTATTTAAATGTAATTATATACCTTATTCTTTGCCTTAAATGCTAAAAAAAGACTAAGAAGAGCAATGAAGAAACATATTTAAAGTTTAATAAGATAATTTAATATTTTTAACACCTGGGAATATAGAATACCACTAAACTTGTCTGATTTTTAAACATCTGATTGCTACCTACAACAGGAATGAGCATTTCTCAACTTGTCCAGGTTTGTTCATACCATGTGGTCATCCTTGTTCTGACTTTCTCTCACATGTGTATCTTAGTTGCCTTTCAAATTCTGAAAGAAGTAGGTTGTTGAGCTAGTGTTTCTGCTGTAAAATCTTGTGAAGCTGATGTGACTTCTTTTCATTTCAAGTTCATTCATATTCACAGAATGTTTTGTTAAAGGTAAAAGAAGAAATTTTTTATAATCCTTAAATATAAATTTAAATTTGTCTTTCTACATGTAAACTGAATAAGTTATGGATAACCCTAAATGCTCCATAGGAGTTTTTGAGAATGATGATTGTAATATTTTAAGTTACAGTAGGCAGTCTACTGTAAATAGTATTTCTGAGTACAGTGATGATGATAAAACTTTACTGCACCTGAGAGCAAGGTGTAAAACTATTGAAACTGTTTGTACCTACCAGCAAGAAATTCCATAAAGGTGGCAAAACTTGGCAAGAAATTTTGTAGGTAGCAATCAGATGTTTAAAAATCAGACAAGTTTAGTGGTATTCTATATTCCCAGGTGTTAAAAGTATTAAATTATCTTATTAAACTTTAAATATGTTTCTTCACTGCTCTTCTTAGTCTTTTTTTAGCATTTAAGGCAAAGAATAAGGTATATAATTACATTTAAATAAAAAAAAAATTAAAAAATGAAAATAATCGTGTTGTTTTTGTGCAATTTTTTGAAAGTTCAGTCCCTTATATCTGCCAAACGCCTTTGAATAACACAGCAACTTTTACTTTATTAGAAAGTTGGTAAAAAGTACTTAAAATACCACATATAAAAATTTTTTTATCTTGCCCCCCACATGCATTTTTTTAGCGTTGAAAATTGGATTTTTTAAAAAATTTACAACTTTGGGGGGGCATATCTCATAAAGGGGGTGGAATAACAAGCCAATTTTTTTTTATACAGTAAGTAACCATGACTATGAATATATGATGAAAAAATTGGCTTGTTACTTTGAACCCTTCATGGGTTTTTTAATGTTCGAAAGTAGTAAAAAATGTCATTTTCGTCGTGAACTTTGACCTTGAAAAAATAAGTATTTTTTTTAATCTGAAATTTTTTAATAGCATATATAAAAAGATCTTTTTCTTAGCTTTCCAATGAGCTATAGTTGAGCTCAAAATCTTTGATAGAAAAAAAGTTATAGTTCATAAGGCAAAGCATCAAAACGCCCGATTTTCGCTGTTGCCAACAACAAAAAGGGCCGATATATCAAAGGGTAAATTTTTTAAAAATAAAATGAACACTATTTTGAGCTCTGGGAAGTAAAAGGAATACACATGCAAATTTTCATCAAAATAAAAAATGGTGATGCGCACCCCATTTGTTGATTTAAAATGGAATGACCCGTATGCTACTTCGGTGATTGAGTAAAGGGCTAATCACATTACGACCGTTTCGTCCAAAAGAAGTGGTTTTTCGGATCCCAAGTAGCACACTTCGTTTTTTAAAGGTTGTAAAATGGTTATTAACGTTGTAATAACGTTTATAAAACGTCTAAACGCTTTTTGTGCTACCTAGTATGTGACGGAAGGAGGTGAAAAATTTTGAGCATTCGCATTAGCTCCACCCGAAATTCACGTGACGATATTTACCCACAGGGGATAAAGAGCGCGCACCTGGCTAGAGCCAATGAAATCGCTGCCAATAAACCGGACGCATATCGGAGGCGACGACTTCCAGCATTCTAGAACTGTGACGGAAGCCGATGATTCAGCTTACTGTCATGGCAATGGATTCCTAAAACCAGTTTGGCAACGAACAATTCGGAACGGTCGTGATGTAAATAGCGCTTGACGTTGTATTCACGTGCCGTGATCAAGATAAGTTTCAAAATCGAGCAGAGGATCATTTGGAGTTCATAGTCAAAGTTTTTTACGAACTCTAAATGTTTTAAATTGATAAAGGAGGTGTTTGGCACATAACGTAGTCCAATGTTTGATAAGCATAAGCGGTTTTTAGAAGGTACAGAGGTTGATGGAAATGATGAACGTTTCGAATAGAAGTCAAATCTATTGTCTAAGGATAGTTAAAACACCAATATTACAGTTGTTACTTAAATAATTCCTACGCAAAATATACAATAAGTGGTGCTTTTTCTCTAATACAACTCCTCTTACACGTACATTCATTATCCAATCTTTATTTTAAAACAGTTATGTCTTCTTTTACAAGGTGTATGATGGGAAATGGCTCGAAAATATGAAGAGGAAGAAAAATTAAAAGCGCATTTTTAACAAAAAAAAGCCTTTTTGTTTATAGAAAAACAAACGTTTTAACGTATTTTAGCTAAAATACTGTATGTTGGCATATAGAGTATTTTTTGGAATATTTGAACGTAGCAAAAGGCACTCAGAAGCTAAAGTATACTGAAGAATGAAATAAGGCTCTTTTACCCTATATCGGAGTTTGAAACAAAACACGCAAAAAAAAAAAAAAAAACTCATTTCGGAAAATAAATAAATATAAAACTTCCGAGTGTGATATTTACCTGTAAAATGAGGTGGACAAAGACATTTGTATGTAATTTCATCAGATACAATACAAGAAGCTCCATTCTGGCAGGGCATACTTGTACAGCTATCATCAGTGCAATCTTCTATAAATGTGTCATAGAAAAATCATGGTAAATAAAAACACGCAAAAATACTTATACTTTTATAAGAACTGGATTCATAAACACTTTAACACAAATTCACGAGAACAGAAAAATTACAACTAGCTCATAATGATGAAAAATATAATAAATAGTTTACTGGAGTGAAGTTTTTAGATGCATTTAGCTGCTTATAAAATACTATCATAAATATAAATACAATACGTATTCGACAAAAAAAAAAGCAGTCATTTCAGATTTTCAAATACTTATTCCTAATGAAGAAAATAATTTATAGATTGGTTTAGAAGTTAGTTTTGGATTAATTGTTTTAGTATGAACTTATTTTATTTAACAAACAATTTTTCCAATTGTATTAGATAGTTGAGCTCGTAAAAAGTATAGAATCTTCTAGTGCTTAATTCACACTCATAAATTATTTATTAAAAAAAATTAAATAATCGAATTTTGCTATCAGTAAGAAAAGCCGCAGATCTAACTTACGGATATTTTCAGCGTTGATGACTCGAGTTCCGGGGTATTTTAGATCAATATATTCTTTACTGATTTTGAAGTGACGAATACACCCATTGAATCCAGTAGCAATTCCTATGTTATCAAAAATCCTATAGAAATAAATTATTTAAAGTTTATTAAGCTGAAAATTTGTTTACAAATAGAGCAAAAGAGAACTGAAACAAGATTGTTTCAGTTAAGTAGGATGGGTATTAACTATTATGTATTGTAAGGAAAACAACTCATACTCGTTCTCTGCGTTATTATTGCAATGTTCGTGTTAACTTCTTAGCAACCTATTTAAAAACATAGGATGGTCCAAAAAATGTGACAGAAAGTATACGTTCGTAGCGGGGGAACAACAAAATGTTGCATCATGGAACCACTTTATCGAATACAGGTTCCATTTTTGGTTACTAAACAAAATTTTATTTCTTGTATAAAAAATGGGCATTTTTCTAGTTTTTTAACCAAGTGGATGAAATATTTATTCCTGATACAACGCTTTTAGTTTCAGTTTTCTTGGAATAGATCAATTAATGCGTAATTTTAATTGTCTTTTATTTGTTTGGGTGGTTATTATTAAGAACAATCTGTCTAACACTTGTGCGCAAACTCAACGTGAGCAATCTTTTCTTATAGGATAATATAAAGATCGATTACAGAATCAGCCATTTTAGTTTCCTAATGTCTTAAACATAATTGCAAAATATTAACCCATTAATGCCTGACATTTTTTTTTCCAAAGATATTTTGTATACTGGTTACAAACAGTGTTTAATGAACGGGAAAAATAGTAAAAAAAATATAATGTAAAAAATAATTAAGGAAAGAAAAATCGTCCCTTAAAAGTTACGATAGACCCCAGAGGGTACATACTTGTTTTACTAAAAATGTTTTCTGCCTACGATATAGTATTTAAAAAGACATTTTATAAGAAGAAATAAAATCAGCAATTAACATAAACTAGGAAGCTGGGAATAACTTTGAAAACTTTGCTTTTTTTCTTGAGATTGTGAACGATGTCATTTTTGATAAAGATCATATTAAAACTGCTGCGGAACACGCTTGACAATGGTTATGTGCTGCAATCTGTTAATAACGAATTGAAACAATACCAAGGTACTAATTGAACACTATTATTTGGTTGAAATGTGCATTTTGGGGAAATTCAGACCCTTTTATGGACCGTCCCTAAAAAGGGACGCTAGGCATTAATGGGTTAATAAAAATACTGAAAAACAAATAAATCAATGAACAGTTTATCAAATAACTCATAGCAAGGTGTTTAGCTTATGAATCTGTTCAGTTTACGCAAAATTTACTAGCTTTACCTTATGGTCTATGATCCCATTTAGGTTTACCTACCTTCCTTAAGTTTTATCATAAATTATGTATAAAAATGCAGAAAAAAACACATGATGGAATAAGGCTGTCTAAGCAGAAGTGGCAAATTATAGAGTTGTCACTAACGAAAGTTTCAATAACTGAGTAATTCTATAATTTTTCTCCCGATCTCTAAAAGTTAAAACATAAACTTTGCAGAAATCTGTGTAATCTCCGTAGTTTTCTTGCAGAGTTCTGCAAAAGCATCACATAATCTTTTTTCTGCGAAAATGTTGCGTTTTGAGCCAAATAAGCATCATTTGTGGAAAATTCAAATCTACTTCCTTCAAAAAAAAAAAAAAAATCTACAGAAAATTGGCAAATTCCTACAAAATATGAAGATACAGGATTAAATCTGCAAATATTGAACCTCAATCATTGAAACTTCAAAGCGCGAAAACCCTATTGTTAAGAAGGTTGATATGATTGACCCTGTACTAGTAAAGTGTATCACGAAATTTTATTTTTGAAAATTCAAAATTTCAAGTTGATAAAAAGTTGAATATTTACATTGTTAACTAAGAAAAGTATTTTGAAATTGAAAAATATTTTGGTCTCCCGGAATTACCTTAAAGGTTCAAGTTTTTTTTTTGGAAAAACGACGATTAAAAAAAATATATATAAATTATGTGCAAAGAAAAATAATTATTTGTGTTTAAAAATGGACCAATCTCTCCATTTCAAAGCACTGTATTTCAATGTTTGTACTATTAATATAAAAATATTAATTATTATGTAGGATAGGTAAATATTCTAAAAATATAACTGGCTAGCAAAAATGTATAATGTTTTTCATAACCTGTAAATTTAAAAGTTGAATTTTAGCTTGTATTCATTTTTTATTGATATATTACTTCTTAAGTAGTCCATTTTTGTACTAAAAAAACCATTTTTGCTTAACACAATTGGTACATTTAAAAAAAAATCATTGCTTTTACTAAAAAATTTGAAACTTGGAGAACTGGAGACCAAAATAGTTTTCAATTAAAAAATATTTTTTTTTGTAACAGTCTGAATATAGAGACAACTTTTTATCAACTTGAAATTTTGAATTTCCCCCCAAAAAATCGTGATACCCCCTACTGTAGTCTTGTTTGCAGCATTTTATCTACATTTTTATATGCAACGTATGAGGAATTGTGATGAGGGTAGAGGTCAACTCTAGCAGACTTGAACCATTTAATATATATTGGAAGATCAAAGCAAATGCCATTTTTCTAAGCACGAAAAACAAAAAGTGAAACATGCTTTATGACTTCTGCTTGGTGATTAGTCATGTTTGGTGGAAATTTACTTACTGTATCGCTGTCGTTGGAATGTATCCAAGAAAGAGATTTTCTCCCAGGTCCAAGTAATTCCTTGATCCAGGGCTTTGTCCAGTTGTTTCGGATTTGCCATCAACAGAAATCATTCCATCCCGCTGATAACGCTTTGCAGTTATTCTATGAAATCTGCCCAGTTGTAGTCTTTGAGATGAACGTAAAATAGCTTCACCACTACCCAAGTTATACCTAGAGAAATAAACGGTCCACTCATGTTTTGTTTAAAAATATGAAGTAATTACGTTAAATATGTGTTCATTATTGTGTTAATGGGGGAGTTTCCGAAATTTCAAAAGTATTTTTTTCTGAAAGACCATGCTTCAAAACATAGGACAACTGACATAGGACATTGACAATTTTTTTTTTTTTTTTGACGCAGTTATAAATTTTTTATGAATTATTTTAACCGGTGCGCAGAAGCTATTCCAAAAAAAAAAAAAAAAACATCTGCGCATGACGTCAGTAGTGCACGTAAGAGCGAAATCTAATTGGTTGTAGTAAGATGACGAAGGACGTGACGTCCCCGATTCCTGCGATTGGACAACTCAAGTCAAGCAAAATGGTGTTATTATTGGAAAGAGAGCTGTCAGGTGCACCACTGACGTCACAAAAACAACGCCCCATTTTAAAGGTAGGGTATTTAAAAAAAATAATACAAAATAAACTGTTGGGAAAATTAAAGTATTTTCCGTGCCCATGTTATTTTTTTTATCATTCTATCAATTTCAGTAACAAAAAGTTGTACTTTTGACTGAAGGAAACTCCCCCATTGAAGGGCTTGGAGGATGAATGAGCTAAGTTACATTTAAAAAAAAAGGAATAATCTGGACAATGGTAGTCAATAGATACAGGTGAGCTAATAAAACTTGGTACATCAAAAAGTAGATGTTATTAGACCAATTTCATACGTACTGACGACAAAACCAGAAAGCGAAAATGCTGTAACAATAAAACTTTGAACTTTAATTACTCGCAATTTCTGCTCTGTCACAGAACCCCTTCAGCTCCTAAGCCCTTCAATTGTACATGATAGTTGGTACAATATTGCTAAATTGCTTCTGTTAAATATGCATAAGGAGTAAACTCTTAATTATTTGCATATTATGAGCAATATTTAATTTTTTTTTTGCTCTCTTCTCTAACTGTTAGGTATATTTATGACTGTTAGTTTGCATTTTACCAAGTTTAATTTTACAGAACTTTGAGATTAAATTAACCCACAAATATTTGCAAAAAAACCTGGAATAGGCTTGTTCAAATGTGTTGGTGATCATCTTATAAATTGTTTGAAATTTGAATATTATGAGCAATATTCAGTTTCTTTCTGCTTTCTCCTCGAATTGTTAGGCATACTATTTCCAAATGCTAAGTTGCATTTTGCTAAGTTTAATTGTGACAACGGTATATAAAAATTTGAAATCAAACTAATCCTCAAGTATTTGTATTTAACCTAGAATAGACTGATTCAAATGTTTTGTTCATTACCTTGTAAAATCTTATTTAGTTCAAGAAGCTTTTTTTAACATACGATTAAAGCAGAAGCATGAAATATCGTTTCCTCTATTTTAAGCAATATTCAATATATTCTGCAGCGTTAATATAGGAAGATAGACTTGTGTGGAAAGGGCCCTTCAAAAAAATAAGCGTTTTTTTAAATAAAATTCAGGGTGAAAAATTTATCTTAATTAGGTGTTTCAGGACATTTTCATGTTTCCTCTTTGTTGATTGAACAAATGTACATGTTAATGAATTTTTTGAGGTTCCATTTTAAAGGTCTGAAATTTCACTACACGACGCGTAATTTAGAGACACAAACATTAGCTTTAATGGAAATACTAGCTTTTATGGATTACATTTTTATGATATTTAATATTAAATTTAAATTTTAAAACTTTTAAAGATAACTATACGGATAAAATCTCGTGATTCTAAAGTATTTTTCTAACGCATTGAGGATAATAATAGGAGGTATTTAACGTTTCTCAAAGTTAAACATTTAATAATTCAAAGCTTATTTTTGTAACTTAAATGTATACTTATTAGTTGAAAACCCTAGAAGGAATCTGAAATTGTTAAATTTATTAAATGTTTACGGAAGATAAATATTCAAACCCTTCTTTGACGTGCAACACTTACCTAATAGTAAAATCCGAGAAATAGCACGTTGCATTAAATGAGCATTAATTTTCAGTCTATACTTTAATATTTAAATATACTATAAAACAGAAAAGTAAAACCGAGTGCTTAAAATGAACTTACACAAGACTTTATGCGAACGACCGAAAAATTGCTACAAATTGCCAACTTTAAACTTTTTTGTTGTGATACAAACAATTCAATTTTTCTAAAATATAACTTTCCCAACTACTCTCTAAAAGCAAAAAGACCTCTACTGAAAAATGGATTCGGAGATATCTATACTTGCCTGAATTCGACATATCCATCTTTAACGGCCAGCGATACATAATCTCCTTTACCTGAAGCTGTCTGTCCATTGTAAAGAATTATACCCTCGTTCGTCAAAGTTCTTATTTCCAATTCAATGGCGAGACGACTGTAAGCCTGGAGCTTGGGTAATTCCAGATAAGAGAAGCCGGTGAAAAGAGGCATGCCCATGGTATTTACTGCAGAAAGGGAAGGTACAATAAATTTGAGGATGTCCTTTTATATGTCACTGGTACAATAGTGAATAGGCAGTACTTGATTTAAATGTGCAGATGTATTTACTAAAATGTAATGTCAATATTTTTATTCTAGAATTAAGAGCGATATTTTGTTCCTTGAAGCACTGTGAAGTTATTTTAATTTGAGGATTTTTTTGTCAGTAATTAAATAGGAAATAAACATTTTAGTGTCACTGTGTTACTTGAATGTTATCCTGTAAAAATGAATGTTGTTTTTTTAGTATAATACAGCTAATGGTTCTTTAATAAACTGTAAAAATTGCTGATTTTACAGTAATAAACTGTACAATTGCTCAATTTACAGTACTAAACTGTAAAATTGCAATCTTTAAAGTACTAAACTGTAAAATCGCCAATTTTACAGTTTATTACCGGGCAGTTTACAGTTTTAAATTGGAACCTCGGCTGCCAGTATTATACTGTAAAAACAACAGCTCATTTTTTACAGTGTACATTTTGAACTTTTGATTCCTTTCAGTGTTTGTTACTTTAACCATTGCTTGGAATCTACAACTTGTACCACAAGAATGAATAAAATGGCTGAATAATGATTGAATAATATAACCGGCAAAAATAGTGGCACTTTTAAAGGAAAAAAATCGTACTTATATTAAAAACATTATTGATTTTTGATTCAACGCTACACAGATTTTTTTTTTAATTCCATTTTTTCAGGTGCCAATAAGTAACTGTTTTCAAAGCTTTAAATTCGTGATTATATATAACCTTAATGACTCAAAGGTAATTATTATATCATGGATTTGCATACAAAGAAAAATGACATGGAATATAGAAGGACGTTATCAATTTTATACATTGGTAAAAATATTTCTAAAAGACTTTTATAGTTAGAAAAAATATAGGCTCTTTCACAGTCGGTTTTAATTTATTTAGCAGAAAATAGATTTGTGCCCTCGATCATCCTCCGTACACGCATAATCTATCACAGTGTGACTACTTTCTGTTCCCAAAATTGAAAACAGCAATGAAATAAGCTTTTTGCGATGATGTCCGGGCCATTCAAGTAGCCGTGACATAGGTGTTGAAGAACATCCACAACATCAAAGTCAAAAACTCCACGGATAAACTTGTTGGCAATTTAAAAAGTTGGTCTGTGTTAAATGGATTCTATTTTGAATACGCATTAGCTTGAAAGCGTATTGTCACGCTTATTTTATTCTATCACTAGCTTATTACGCAGGGGTTGCCCGGTATTGCATTATGTTTAACTTATTTCATGCTAAAATGAAATAGGTGAGCCTTAAATGGATATTTCATTGTTAATCGTAATCTTTGTTGGAAAATACTCCTATTTAAATGTATTAAATTTTATTAATTTGTATGCTTAAAGGATTATCTCCATCACTCTATTCATTCAAAATTGAAAGAAAATGGAAATTTTGAGACAAAAAATTTTAACTTTGAGTTTTTTTGGATTTTTTTCAAATTTCAAAACCCCACTTATGGGAATTCTAGAACCTCAAGGAACCTCTGTGCCAAGTTTGATGAAAATCCTACGAAAGCTGTTGAATTGTATAAGGCACATATAAACATATATATAGAGAGATCAATCTTTAAAGATGACTATATTTACTGTAGAAATCAAACAATAATGAAAAATGTGATTTACTCCGATTTTTTACAACAAATTTTCGACTTATATTTCAGCACTTAGCAAATTTTAAACCAAATCCACTCGACAAATTCAACTCATATACACAATTCACAACATTACCGAAAGCTCATTTATCAGTTTGTATTGTCTTTCAGCTGGAGCATTTCGAATGCATTATTTTACGCAGATGGTAATTATACTCCATGGGAGGATCTCCTTCTATTTATGTTAGCGAAAATGGTTCAAATATTTAAAATTAATTATAGGTATTCATTCAAATTATTAACAACAGAGTATTCCATTAGAGACGACTTTGTGTTCTACCTCATAAAGATTCGTAATCAGTATTCTTCGCAGTCTAACATTAATCTGTAATTTCTTAAACTGCAAACAAATGACAGTCTGTAGTAACATTTAATTACTCTTTCAGGACAAGTAATTTCTCGGAGAGTAATTAAATTTCCTTCAAAAATATTTACACTACAGCTCTAGCTTGAAATATGAAAAGTATATAATTTCATTTTATCCTAATAAGAATTCTCTAGTTCCAGTTTTATTATTATAAACGACAGGTTAATATTTGAAATCGATCGTCCAACATCAATTTCCGTGCACGTTGAAGTTATTATTAATTTAACAGCGAAGTAGTTGAATGAGGATAAATGTTTGTTTAAGATACCTTGGAGAATGATTTAGTGAAGTAAAGAAAGTAAGACTCAACGCGCAATTTATCTTGAAAATGTTTCTTCTATTAAGAAGGTGGCGACTTTGTATGTATCCATGCAAGATTTAACAAGATTTTTAGTTAAGTTGATAAGCTAACAAAAAATATCATTCCCTCTCCACAAAATAAATATGAGGTCGTGCGCTGTATTAAACATTAGTAAAACTGTCACTAAGTTAAAATAGCTCTTTATTATTCCAAGTAAGAAAAAAATTGAAAAAGTCTTTAAGCGTTGAACAATTATTGCCCAAAGAAAAGTGTGTGGCGACCAGGTGCCGATTCATCGCCAAGTGTTTGTCACCGAATTGACGAAGTATCACCTAACGTTTCAAAGAATCGGGCAAAAGACAGGAGTTTTTTAATCTGGTGTAAATTAGGCTCTGTTCGATATATTCATCTTAAATCATGTTAAAAATGTCGCTGTTTGTTAAAGGATTCTGTAGAAATCACTTTTTTACGTCGTTCTGATACAAAATAGGGGAGCAATTACGTGAAAAGTTTCGTGTTTACTCTAAGAGTCTACCACACTGTTTTTTTCTTTACACGTGTTTCATGCAGATTTTAAGCAACTGTATTTCAGATACGTTAATACAAACATTACTTTTCTGCACATTCGAATGTACAATTTCTCTATGTTCACCATACTTTGATGTGTAAGAAAAAGTATACTCACGGCCAAATGTACCTTACAGCTTATGAACGGTTCTAATTTGATATTTTATCACTCATAAGGTTATAATCACGTGTTTTCTTGTGATGTTATGTGCGTGTGTACGAACGTATGAATATAGTCATGTCACATAACTCAAAGCCGGTATGCCGTAGAACATTGAAATTTTGTCTATCTTAAAGGACTCTCGTTGTGTATCTTCCCTATTGGTTCCATTCAAAGGCTTTAAAACGAGCTTTCAAACCTTTTTTGGGGCCAATTGGTGGTGTCATTTTTTTTTCTTGAATTTGGTTTTACTTTAGCTTATTAGCAATATTTAGAAAAGAAAACAAAAACCTATTAATTCCATTTATAATTCTTGATATTTTGATAATTTCTGTTTAACCCTTTTTTTTATTCTCGGACATACTTGGGGTGTAATTATTAAAAGATTTTTCTTTCTCACTCTCGGATACAATTATTATGTGTTTTCGTTCTTCATACACGTTCCACACAGTTTTTGTACAATTTTTGATCATTGATACGGGAGAAAAAATAGTAGCACACGCTGAGTATGTTGAGCCAAGGCTACACTAGATAGCGTTTTATACAGGCTTCTTCATTTGATCAAAATCCTTGGGATAAAAACGGACGTCCTTTTCCAGCGACATCTATCGAATTTTATGGTAACTAACATTTCTACAAATCAAATAATAAAAGACAAAATTAAAAGTTAATTTGTTGGCGACCATTTTACGATTTGGCATTTAATTCTATTTTAGTGTATTTTAACGTTATTTAATAGCTCGTTCGATTTGTTGGTTTATTCTGCATTTTAACGGCTTATTTTAATTAGTTAGTGAATTATTTTTCATTTTAATTGATTCTAATTATTAATTAACTATGAAACGACACTGGCACCGCAGAGCGATAAATGGCGATTTTGGAACGATAGTTCCATCAAAACTTTTGATGAGTTTAGATGGTCAAATTAATTTATTTGGCGATTTTTTTACATTTTGATGGAAGTTCTCCGTAAAGCTTTTGAGAATATTTCAATAACCGAGATCTTTGGTAGTATGTACGTTTCAGTTATAGGTACGTTTCTTAACTTGGCGATGTATTTTCTTACCACCTAAGCGAAGATTAAAATTTTAAGCTTGCATCGTCTTCTTTTCTCTTATTTTGCATTTTAATTTAAATTTCAATGATAATAATGGCTCGATATATTTATTAAACTTGTTATGTTACATGCTAATGGAGCTTTTGAAGTTGATTTGGCGAGTTTTTTAATAAGAATTCTCACATTATTTCGCAGCTTTTTTTCAGTTGGCCCATTATTTTACTTTCAAGTATTAAACTTATGTGTGAAATTAGAAACAAAAAAGGGAAGATTTCGGTGATTGGAAGTCTGGTTATCTTTCACTATTGGCGTTAAATCTTTGTGTCCAATTTATGAGCGAGGGAAATATACTTCCTTCGCAAACATAAACTAAAGAGCAACAAAATAAAGTAATTATCGCCAAAAATTTGGCAACCACAGCAGATTCCCAATTATCGAAATATTATCAATGTGTGAAATTTAACATAAAAAGAACATTACCTTTTAATGTTGTGTAAATGAAAACAAAATTTTACAGTTGGTCGTCGTAATATTGTAGTTTTGTTTATTTTTTTCGTACTTGTATTGCTCTTTAGTACCAAACGATTATATATGCTCATTTCGTTTTTACTAAAGAAATTAATATGTTTTGTTGTCAATCGTCTTTCCGTTGAACACCATCGCTTCATTAGTGTACATTTCATTCTGGGGCATCAAAATGAAATGTCTCTACGAATAGATTCGCCATTTATCGCTCTGATGGGTCAACGCTATCAAAATGAACATCTGAGCTTTTGCGTAGCAATTAAGATCGTGTGAGCAACAGTAATGAAACAAAATAGTAAATAGAACAATATTATTTCATTGCTACATTTTTATTTATCGGCTGCGAAGAAAAGCGTATATTTTATTAATGCAGAGATGTCAAAATTGAACGCCATTGCTATATGTTGCTAATTCGAAGAAAGTAAACAATGAATGAATGTCGTATGACTGAATCATGAGTTGCGACCAACTTTACCTGAAAAGGGAATTTATTTCCCCTAAAAAGCAGTACTAAGAGGGCCTTCGGCATCAATTCACTCTGTACTCCACTTCAGTTAACTACATCAATATTTTTTAACCGTAAAAGATAGGATAAACGTCACTTTTTACAGCGGAAACAACATGCTAATAAATGTAAACAAACATTTGGGAGGTCGTTGTTCAGCGCTCTCTAGCGGGCAAATCTTTACCATTGATGTTTTGAGTAATGAAGAAGCCTGTATAAAACGCTATCTAGTGTAGCCTTGGTTGAGCTGATACTTTTTTATAAGATGAGCAAAGGTAATACACCAAAATAATGTTACTAAATTTAAAGAGAGAAACGCTCTATAAGAGGATTTTTGCCTCCAGGTCGTTTAATTCCTATTCCATGCTGCATAATAAGCACGAAACTGCAGTCAATGGATGGAATAAACGAATTGGTGGTGTATTGCATGTTTTTGCCTTAGCCCTGACTTAACCCATTTATGCCCAATACAATTTTTTTCAATTTTATCTTCTTAAAACTCTTACTTGGAATGGTTTACATACATTTTAGGCTTAAAATAGTTCGCCGTTGCCATATTCATTAAGTTATTTAGCGTCCTCTTTATGGGATATTTTGCAGATGTGTGAGCAAAATGCGACCTTACTTGACTTTACTTTTGCAAAGTAACATTTCAGAAGGCATCTGTAATCAATTTTAAGCAAATTATTTTAAAATAATTTACTTTTATAAAAAACTAGCAGAACCCGGCAGACGTTGTTCTGCCTAGATGTATATTTCGTCTCCACATGGTATTTTGGATTTAAAAATCTATAAAGCGTTGTTGAAAATAGGCATGAAAGATTTTAAAAATTCTAAATCAAGCAAAGTTATCTTCTGATAAAGTTATTCAATTTTCAGAAAGTCTATTCAATAAAAAAGTTCATTTTTCTTTAAAACTATAAAACCGTGTTCTGTAGAGTTGGAAAACACAGATGTCCACTTCTTAAAAAGTTAATAAAGTCCCTTAGAAGGCTAAACTAAGCTTAACAACAATGGCGGACTTGTTGAAATTTTGCAATGTAAAGTTGCAAATGATACTTAAACTTGACAGTACTTGAAGAAACTTCTTAAAACAGAAAAGTAACACATCCTTTTGAATAAGAAAAAAAGCATGGAGGAATGGTTGTACGGAACTACTTTGATATAAGCCCCAAATCGGAAATTTGGCGACTTTTTTTTCTCGCCAAGCAAAAAACCTGTTGCCACAAAAATTATTGCCACAAAACTTCAAAAAATAAACTCAAAAAATGGTACAAATGCAAGAAAATACTAAATTTGGCAACAGCAAAAACCTAAATTAGCTGCAAAAAACTAAATTGGCAACACCAAAAGAGGAAACAGCAACCCTAAAGAGTCCGTAGTTAGTTCCAGATTTGGCGAGTAATTTTTTGGGGGGTATATCAAAGTTATACCGTAACATCATATCTAATGCGAAGAAATGAGTTCCATAAATTTTGCACGTGTGGCACAATTTGAGCAAGCATGAATATATTATTCGCAAAGCTGAAAACAATTTTAATGACCTATTTGGTGCTCAATACCCACCATACCGTACGTCGTTAATAATTTTTAACATTGCGGTGAATGACAAATATTACGTACATGAAAAAGCAAACACCTCAAAAAATATGATAGCATTTGAGTACTGTCATGCAATAATACATTTGTCTGAGAAGGAAACATATTTAATCAGGTATTTATCACACACAAATAATTTTTTCTACTCTCGAAAACAAAAATAGTTGCGTAGCAACGCGCCTTGGAAAATTTCAATTATTGAAGGTTCTTGGCGCTATTTAAAAAGTCGCCAATTTGGTAGCTAATTTGGGATACCTTGGATAATTCTGAACCCCTATCCCTTCCAAAAATAAAGAAACTTACGTATTATCACTTTTGTGAAAGAGAAATTGTCGCCAAATGTTGAGGTCTTCTCTATGAAGCTGATTACTTTTTGGCAATCTGAAATCAATTTGAATATAATATTTGGCGCTAAATGTACGTCATTCCGTTTGGCGTTAAAATAATTTCCAACATTGCGGTATATCATAGCAAATAGTATTGACATGAAAACGAGCTATTGATTGGATGTTTGGCGAGAAAATATAGTAACATACTTTGATTGAAAACAGCAATAGGTATAAAGAACAAAATAGTGTTCGTCTGGAAAATAATGCATGACATCTACTCCTCTACAAATCTAAAGGAGAGTTCCGAAATATGAAACTGAATCTCATTTGTTTTTTAAAAAAAAGATTTATCTGTTAATCAAATACCTTTTTTATCCTTTGTACTTGAGATAGTTATTGGGAAAACTTCTATTATTGAGGGCTCTTGGCGCAATTTAAAAGATCGCCAAATTTACGGTATTAGCAAGCAATTTCAACTATCTGCCAGAGAGTTGAGTTGATACACTAAATACTCGATTGGATTGATGAAAGCCTTCGAAAATGGAGTTTTAAATTGAAATTACAAAGACAGAATCAGGTCTAAAATTGAAATAAAAAAATAACTACCCATCGGATTTTGTTGAAACTGGTCTCTAAACCTTCCCAGTACCAAGAGGAACAAACGGTGAAAATTTTTGCCAAATCTCCCTGGTAGTTTCTGAGATCTTAGGGAACACACACACACGCACACACATACATATATACCAACATTCATTTTTATATATGTAGACTAGCAGAACCCGGCAGACGTTGTTCTGCCTAGATGTATATTTCGTCTCCACATGGTGTTTTGGATGTAAAAATCTATAAAGCGTTGTTGAAAATAGGCATGAAAGATTTTAAAAATTCTAAATCAAGCAAAGTTGAAATTACGCACTGAACAATCTACAAATAGGCCAACAATAATTACTTCCTTTTACGTAGTAAAGCAAGTATTGTGATCGCGAAAAAAAAATCACTCAAACGTGAGTCTAAATTTTGATTTTGCTCACCCCCGAATGAATGTTCAGTAGTTTTTTCGACCTGTCAGCACGTGCATATGTACCTACCAACATATAAGCAGCCAAAAAATCCTTTTCAACCACCCCCGAGTTAATTACGACGAGTTTTCTCGTGACGTCTGTATGTACGTATGTGCGGATGTATGTGCGTATGTGTCTCGCATAACTCAAAAACTATATGCCTTAGAAACTTCTAGCTTGGAATGTAGGCTCTGAGGATGGTCTAGTTGTGCACCTCCCCTTGTGGTTGCATTCGAATGTTCCCAAGGGGGTGTTTTACCCCTTTTTGGGGTAAATCAGTGTTAATTTCAATGCAGACTCAAGTGATATGAATTGGCGCGACCACTTAGCGATATGTCGCCAAGCTTTTGGTCGCCAAGTGTTTGACGCCAACTTGGCGAGATATCGCCAAGTTGGCTACAAATTTGGCGAAAAAATTATTTTTTTGAATTTGGGTTCAACTTGGCGCTATTGGCGATATTTTGCGAAAAATTCACTGAATGATATTAAAATCAGCAATATTTAGAAAATTAACCATTGTAATATATTTTTTGGATTGTTTCGTGGCAGATTAGGGGGCAAATATTTGAATTGTTACCTTGCTCACTCCAAGTACTTTTTTAACACTTAAGGCAACTACTAAGAAATTAACACGTAAAAGGAAGTAGTGTGGGGTCCATACCAGATTTTTTTTATAAAAATTAAATAATACTGAACAATGAAAAACTTTACACATATTTTGATTTTAGATAGGAATTTTATTTACACATCAAGACGAAGACGCTCTCCACAAATCGTGAAAAGAGATTTTCGTTTTGAAAATAAAATGTAGAGACATATAAAATGTATAATTTGACTGGACCATGAATAGTTCTTTTAAATTAATTAAAAAGGAGAGAGAGAAAGCAGTGAATAGTAATAAAATGAAATTGACATATTTACAATAGAATGTGACTGGACCACAAATAGCTACTTTAAAGTTATAAAAAAAGCACGGTGAACAAAAATAAAGAGAAATGTACACATTTACAATTACGTTGCAAAAATGCACTGGACAATCCAAAAGGTAGACCATCAATCGCTCTTCTAAATTCAAAAAAAAAAAAAAAAAAAGCACGGTGAACAATAACAATGAGAAATTTACACATTTACAATTACGTTCTAAAAATGCACTGGACATTCCAAAAAAGTAGACCATCAATTGCTCCTTCAAAAAAAAAAAAAAAAAAAACACGGTGAACAGTAATAAAGAGAAATATACATATTTACAAAAGTAGACCATCAATTGTTCCTTTAAATTCAAAAAAAAAAAAGCACGCTGAACAACAATAAGAAAATTACGTATGTACAATACGTGAAAAATGCACTGATCATCCAAAAAGTAGACATCAATTGCTCCAACAAAATGTACAGTATGTACAAAACTTGTACACTGATCAATCCAAAAAAGTAGACCATCAATTGCTCCCTTAAGTTCAGAAAAAAAAGCATGGTGAACAAAAAAAAATTACAGATGTACAGTTACGTTGTAAAAATGCACTGATCAATTCAAAAAAGTAGACCGTCAACTGCTCCCTTAAATTAAAAAAAAAAAAAAAAACGGTGAACAATAATAAAGAAAAATTTACATATAAACAATTACGCTGTAAAAATGCACTGATCAATTACTTTTTGGCAATCTGAAATCAATTTGAATATTATATTTGGCGCTAAATGTACACCATTCCGTAAGGCGTTAAAATAATTTCCAACATTGCGGTATATCATAGCAAATAGTATGGACATGAAAACGAACTATTGATTGGATGTTTGGCGAGAAAATATAGTAACATACTTTGATTGAAAACAGCAATAGGTATAAAGAACAAAATAGTGTTCGTCTGGAAAATAATGCATGACATCTAAGCCTCTACAAATCTAAAGGAGTTCCGAAATATGAAACTGAATCTCATTTGTTTTTAAAAAAAGATTAATCTGTTAATCAAATACCTTTTTTATCCTTTATACTTGAGATAGTTATTGGGAAAACTTCAATTATTGAGGGCTCTTGGCGCGATTTAAAAGATCGCCGAATTTACGGTAGCAAGCAATTCCAACTATCTGCCAGAGAGTTGAGTTGATACACAAAATACTCGATTAGATTGATGAAAGCCTTCGAAAATGGAGTTTTAAATTGAACTTACAAAGAGAGAATCAGGTCTAAAATTGAAATAAAAAAATAACTACCCATCGGATTTTGTTAAAACTGGTCTCTAAACCTTCCCAGTACCAAAAGGAACAAACGGTGAAAATTTCAGCCAAATCTCCCGGGTAGTTTCTGAGATCTTAGGGAACACACACATATACACATTTACCAACATTCAATATAGATAAGTTCCCCAAAAAAAAAACTTACTTTCTGTGGCTACCCATGCTGGATCGTTGCCTAAGACTGATTTGTCTGAAAATAGCTGTCAATAAATAAACTCTGATGTCCAAATAGTGGCTCTAACTGGTTTTCTCAAGAAGAAGGACTATTTAACTTGTGAAAAACAGCTTAAGTAAAAAGATATACCCATTACAGGTTTTTGTATGCAGTAACTAACAAGCGTTCCGTTTATAGGCTACTGGGCATAAAGGGCGGTTACTTACTGCTTAAAATTTCAGATATTTAAAACAAATGTTTCTGAGAGTTAAATAATAATGAACAGTACTTACCACTTTCTGGAGTGGACATAGGTGTTCTTGTAGTGAACATCAAATTTTCTGCGGGGTTTTCTGTGACTTCTCTGGCAATTTTCGTTTCCGTAGCAGCTGTTGTTGTCCTTATAATTTCCTCAGTAGTCCTTCGGAGAGCACTCATTGTCGTTGAAGTAAGTGGGTGCGTGAAATTTACTGAAATTTAAGCATTTTTTTTCCAGTAAATGATAGTTCTAATTATTTATTTTTCTTTATTTTTTTTACAGTCAGCAACCTGATGGAGTTGATCTGACTTATGTCAGATCTTTAAAGGGAATAAAAAACAACAACACGATGTTTTGAAATTTTACATGTGATGAATAAATTGATTTTTATTATGCATATTTGCTAACATGTTTATTTATTACATTTGTTGCTAATTTTTTTCTGAGGAGGCTTATGTCTAACATAGTGTATAAGGTAAATTCAAAAAGGAAAAGTAAAAGCCATTAATAACTACTGTAATACTGTCTAAAATTTTTTCGTGTAAAATTCACGCGCCAAGTCTCTTCTTACTTTCGCGAAATAGGGCGGAAATGCAACGGGGAAGGAGCAAGTGAACAAAAGCTGAAGGCATCAGGAAGTGCTTATCCTAAACCTATCTCCCCTTTTTCAGATGGAAGCATTCGTGGACTGCCAGGCGCACAAAACGCAAACAGACAGTAGTGTTAATTGTAATTTAGGAAGCATCGTTATCTTACAGTAGTACTGAATAAGACAAACGCTACCTGGAGCCAATTTAGGGGCAATCGTTGTCATCGCAACTCCCTTGTATATGTCCCTGGAACTGCCAAAAATGAAACTCAACAAAACACAAAAATTCGAAATTTAACAGCTTACATTTCGAACATGATCCTTCGCCGATAAGTTCAATTCCCTTCTGGTATCGGCAACTAATCAGTCGAAGCTGACACTCAGAACCATAAGAGTTTCCGTCGCTTCCGCAGACGGTATTCACTTCGGGGGTCTTGCCAGGTTTCTCGTCACTTGTGCATTTGAAGTCGCAAATACATTGAGCTTCACCATTTTTCTCTTTGCATGTAGCTCCATGGTAGCACTGTAGTTGCTCACATGATCCAGAGACAGCTTTAGCGATAGAAGCTGTGAATAAAAAAAAGTATTTCAGGAACATAAAATTTCAACGAAACCACCATTTTACATTGCACGAATCTACTTTTTTCACACACTTTACATTTATTTAAGCAGGTCCTTTACACAGATACCTTCCACGTATTCCCGTGTTAAACGTTTTCCCGTATTTTACGCTTATTTCACCCAACCCTTTGAGAAACGTCAAATTAAGGTTTCACTCTAGTTGAGATTTGCTTGGTGCAGTCGCATCCTCCGACGAATTTATTATAAATCTCCATGGATGAATTCTGCGTAAATTATTATTGTAGAGCACATAGAGGTAATATAAATCACTCAAATAGTGCCTTTGACCTGTCTGACGACTCTTACCGGGATCGTTTTGTTTGTGTTTCCTTATTTTAGCCAGGGCACTTAAATATCACCCAGTAAAATACAAATTTATCTATTTGCCAAAAGACCACATTTCGAATAACGACGAACCATTTGTGGTTTTTAACCTCCCCCCTTCCCCCTCACTCTTTTTCATAACTGAAATCGAGACTTAGTGAGTTCCAATTTATTTCTTTCGACATGTTTTTTCGCAAAAATCATTGATTGATAGTATAGTTTTTAATATTTATGTCAACCTTTCGTTAGACAATTATATACACTGAAAAAAGAACCTTAGTTATAAAGTATACATTAGCCCCATAAATGTGAAATTTAATACTACCAGAACTGTATTGTCTTGGAAAACATGAATTTATCTATGCTTCAATATTTCTAGCGATATTTTTCAAAAAAAGATTCAAAATTTGTTTTCTATTTTTATTGAAAGATTTTTAATCTGGAGATTATAATTCCTCAAAATTATCTCTTCCCAAAAACGCAACAAAGGATCTTTCGTATACTGCGGGTGAAATTAATATTTTGAGTAAGTCAGTTATTATACTTATCACATAAAGTAGCTGTAATCCACTTTACAGACATCAACAATATAGTATTTATACGCTATTTCAATATTTTCATGAATTAAAATTAACACCACTAATTTTGAATTACTTTAGTCCTTTCTACGGGAAACAGATGCCTTCCACCAAAGTTTGTATTATCTTTTGTTTCGACTTGTCATCTGAGCTGAATAAACTGTTCAGTTTCATAGGTAAAAAACATTCGTTACAGATACTGTTTTGCTCACTGCTAAAAAGCAATGATTTTTGAATTTTCTGTTCGGCAAATTATTTTTTTTCATAGCCCAATTTAACTACTTATCATACCATTTTTTTATACTTTAATTGAACTTTTAGCCTTGTTTCAAATATTGTTTGGTTTGAAAGCCTTTGGAATATACAACACAATATCGTCAATTAAGTAGTTTGTAATTAACTTAACTCAAACATAGCGACAACAAGGAACATTTAAAATGCCCAATGACGTAACTATAACGGAAAAGAGCCATATAATTAATCTAAAAGGTTATTTCAAATGTTCGGCGGTAGTCTTTTATTTCTCAAATTTCACTAAATCATGCTAATTTTCAAAACGAAACTCTTGAGTAATAACCGATTTCGCAAAAATAAGAAAACAATCACCTACCATCCATACATCCATCTGGGCCGAGAACAGTTCCTGTCGGGCAAATATTACATTTCATGCCTTGAATCCCGTGCTTGCAAACGCACCTGCCAGTCATCTGCTCACAATCATCACGAACGGAGCCGTATTGGTCACAGCCACATGCTAGAAAAAAAAAATGATTGCTTTCGTAATATCAGTGCATACCTTTTCTTTTAATTTCTGAAAGAAATGCATAAAACGCATCCTACGATTTTGGCAATTTTGTCTTACCTAACCAGGCAACAGACAGTAACCATTCTTATAACCTGAGGCAGGACTTCATTTGCATGTGAGCTCAAGCAGTCATTTTTAAGTATATGTAAATATTTTCAGCTTAGATGAAATTCAGACTATTTTCACATTAAAATAAGTTTCACAGGTTATAACTGCCCTGCTTAGCACAAAAGTCGTTTCTGCTCAAAAGTCGTATCTGCATATTTTAGCAAATTTGAGCAATAGGTCATCAGGTGGTTCCTTATAATATATTCGACCCATATACATTGTTTTATGGTCATCCGTGAATGAGAAACATGTATTTAAAAAAAATCTGAAAAAGTGGAATCCAAGTCAAATCCGAATATGTGTCTCCAATATAGGCAATCAGTTGTTTTCGAGTCCAAATATGAACGATCTTCACTTTATTAAACGATCTCTTATCTGCAACAACTAGATCAAAAAAAAAAAAAAAAAAAAAGAAGAAAAAGAAGCTTCGTAATATGCGACCCAGTCTTAATTCAGTAATGAGAAACGATTGTTCAACTTTTTTGATATCACAAAAGTCTTTTCATGTTCGGGAGTTAATTTCATATGCATAATATTTCTTAAATTAACGAAACAGCCTAACTTTCAGGAGTCGCCTGGTACAAAGAATTATAATCATTTAATTTTAAACTAGTGAGAAAGAAGCTGACACTAGTAACCCCTATATCTGCTTATTCCTAGAAACCGAATGTCTATTTTTGCATCTCTATTTGGTAGAACAGTACTGGGTAATCTAGAGAATAGGAAAATATTGGGCTGGTCAACTTACGAGAACAACCACTGCTTCCTTCAGATATTTTATGCAAGCCCCAAAATCCTGGTTCGCATCTGTCACATCGTAGTCCACCTACTCCAGGTTTGCAAGGACACTGCTGGGAAGCTGGATCGCATGTTAAACTGTAGGATCCTAAACGATTGCAGTGGCAATGACCTGTACAGAAAAATCAACCATTTACTAAGGCATACATAAATTAAGTACATCATACTTTCATCTAAAACATAAGTTCTAATATTGTTAGGAATGATATGTCTTAGAAAAATAAGAGAAGAATATATTTAAAAATATATATATATGTATTTTGCATTAATATTTTGATCCCTCACAGAGCATCTTTGACACAATGTATAATATTTAGAACGGAATATGTGTACATTATTAGAAAGTATACAGTCTAGTCTCAATAACTCGAAGCCATATAACACGAATGTTCTTTTATCTCGAAGATTTCATTGAGTCACCAGACTCTTGAGAAGGCAGTAGGAACGTCCTATAACTCGAACTACCGATAACTGGAAGATTTTAGCCGGTACCTTGGGACTTGAAGCTATTGAGACACGACTGTGCAATGGTAAAAAACAAGTGCGTATAGTCGCATAAGTTTTCCAGTGTTTGAAGATAAATAGGATGAATTAATTTACAGATAATGGTGCCCCCTTATCCCCACCCTATAAACACCTTTTTACTGTGAATATTTAAGATTATGATGGAATTATTCTGACAAAAACAAAGCTCTTGTTTAAATTATAGAGGGAGTCTCATTCACACGAAAGACTACTATAATGCTATTATAATTAACTAAGACGAAGTCAGTTCTAATGAACCTATTTCAATAATCCCTCCCCAAGAATTCTTTTTTTTAACTAGCCAAAAATATAATTTTGCTTCATGTGACTCGAGCAAAGCGCTTGTTGAAATTATTGCGGGATTTTCTTTCCCGTAAATGCACAACAGCTGTACTTAACCATACATTGCAAAGAAGACGTAAATCTAAATGAATTTGTATTAATACTCTGAAACTAATCCCCCCAGGAGTCCATTTTACTATAAGAATACAAAATCACCATGAAGTTATATTTCACGTGACAAGAACAATACTCTTGCTGAAATTATAGTGTGATCTTCTTTTACGTGAAAGAGCATAGCTACAATTAAAAAATTAGAAGTCTGTCCTAATTAATTTGAAACAATACTTCTCGAGTTGCACACATTTTCCTTATATACCATATATGTTCATTTATTTTTTTTACATTAGAAGGCTAAAAAGTAAATAACTCTTAATAAATAGGAAAAAAAGACGACGAGAAAATTGAGAGGCACTTGAGTGCTCTCTTTCTTTTCAGGACTTTAGTTGACATTTGGAGTAACCCCCCCCCCCTCCTCAAAAAAGTTCTTTTTTTCTTTCTGTCTCTGTCGTTCCTCTTTTTAAATTGTCATCTATAGTTCTGAGACCATGCTGCAAATCGTCTTCAATTAAAAAGTTCTTCTTCAGGGCAAAGACAACACACAAACAATTTTTCCACAATAAAAAACCTTATAACTGCATTGACGCAAAGCAATATTTACTGCCAGAATCTCCGTTACGCAAGAGAAATAGGCAATAATTGGGGACACCCATCACCCAGCGAAACAAACGCAAACACATAACGATTATCTCCGAGCAAAGACACTGCGTTCATTAGTTCCCTGGAGTGAGTTATCAATAAAAGAAGTTTGTGTGGCACGACGGAGAAAAGAAACAAAAAAAGAAAAAAAAAAAATGATCATCGTTAGCAGAAAACACTCACTCGGACATCCGGCCTGGTCCGGCCCCTGCGCTGCAGTTTTTCCGTCAGGACAGCACCCATGGATAGTGTCTGCACAACTCTTGATCACAATGACTGGTAAGGAGAAAGAAAAATATCATTTACTGTGTTCTGCCGTTTGCTGTCAAAAGGAATAGAATATGTTTTACAAAGAAACTTGCTTAAATAAGCAGCAGAAAATGGGGAAAAAAAGGGTTTGAGATTGGTTAGTGTAATTTTAAAAGTTAGCAGCACAATTTAATTAAAAGTATCGAATATCAAACTTGGGTTTATTTGAGGTGCTGAGTTTTTCCGTCAGGACAACACCCATGGAGAGTGTCTGAACAACTCTTGATCACAATGACTGGTAAGGAGAAATAAAAGTATCATTTATTGTGTTCTGGCGTTGCTGTCAAAAGGAATAGAATATGTTTTGCAAAAATATTTGCTTAAAATGGAGAAAACAGGGTTTGGGATTGGTTAGTGTAATTTTAAAAGTTAGTAGCACAATTTTTAATAAATATTATCGAAATATTCGAAGTTAGGGATGTATTTTGGGGCACTGCAGTTTTTCCTTCAGGACAGTATCTATGAAGAGTGTCTGCACAACTCTTTGATCACAATGACTGGTAAGGAGAAAGAAAAGTATCATTTATTGTTCTCTGACGTTGTTGTCAAGAGGAATAGAATATGTTTTACAAATAAACTTGCTTAAATAAGCAGCAGAAAATGATGAAGAAAGGGGTTTGGGATTAGTTAGGTTTCATCAAAATATTCAAGATTTGGGAAAAGTGAAAAGGAATTACACATCAAGAGCAAATTTTAATTAATGTGATTTTAAACTTAAGTTTCATTACATTTATGTTTCAAACTACTTTTTACACACACACACATAATTTACTTACATTCATTTGAAATAAATCTCAGAAATTATTTTTTATACACATAGGTCCTAACATTTCAATCTATTCAAACGTAAATTTTCTTTTGCAATATGATTATTTTTTTATGATTAATAACGATAACATTAACAAATGGACACCCATTGAATAGTGTCTGCACAACTCTTGATCACAATGACTGGTAAGGAGAAAGAAAAGTATCATTTATTGTATTCTGGCGTTGTTATCAAAAGGAATAGAGTATGTTTTACAAAGAAACTTGCTTAAACTAAGCAGCA
>JAXGGA010012013.1:0-40285 GCA_038373865.1 Uloborus plumipes | reverse complement strand
CTTAACACATTAATGCCTGACTTTTTTTTTCCAAAGATATTTTGTATACTGGTTACAAACAGTGTTTAATGAACAGGAAAAAATAAAAAAAAATATCATGTAAAATAATTTTTTTATTAAAAAGAAAAATCGTCCCTTAAAAGCTACGATAGACCCCAGAGGGTACATACTTTTTCTACTAAAATGTTTTTCTGCCTCCGATATAAAATTTAAAAAGACATTTTATAAGAAGAAATATAATCAGCAATTAACATAAATTGGGAAGCTGGGAATAACTTTGAAAACTTAGCCTTTTTTCTTGAGATTGTGAACGATGTCATTTTTGATAAAGATCATATTAAAACGGCTACAGAACACACTTTACAATGGTTATATGCTGCAATCTGATATTAACGAATTGGAACAATCCCAAGATACTAATTGAATACTATTATTTGAGTAAAAACCCGAAAAAGCGACGTTTAAAAACACAAATAGATGAAGTTAAAATTGGCGAACATGTTTCAAAAGCCTAAAGCTTCCTTCTTCAGCGCCAAGCAAGAAATGGAAAGAAACAAAGTGCCGGGAGAGTTTAAATAGCAAAGGAGCAAAAGCTAGGCCAATCAGGTGTCAGCGTGTGCCGAGTCCTGATTTGGCGTTGCGTTGTCAGAAAATTAAAAGCATGAAGTAAAATTGGCGAGATGTGTGGAACTGCAGAGGATTCGTTACAAATAATTACTTAAATTTTTATGAACATGAAAGGCTTATAAGAAATCCAACTCACCAACAGTTGAAGGTCTGCAAATAATTTTAGCTTCGGAGAAAACAAATCTATGGCCCATTTCCCAACAGTGTTTCGCGATTGAGGATTTTGAGAGTTCTTTCTTTTTAACATAATTTTCATGTTCCTTTAACCTAAATTTTAGCGCCCTTCGGGTCTGTCCGACGTAACCAATTTGACATTCACATTTTATGTGATAAATGCCCCACTGATCAAATGGTTGGATGGGGTCTTTTAACTTGGAAAAAGTTAGTTTGTTGATGGGTCTGTAAATGACATGAAAATCGAACTTGCTGAGTATTCTGGAAATGCGAGGAGAGATTTTTGAATAAAATGGTAAGACAACGAAATTGGTGGAAGGAACACTGGGTTTTTTGTGGGATGCACTGCGGTTCGAAAGTTTATTATAAGCATTGTCAATGATTTGATAAGAATAACCTCTGTCAACGGCCACACTCCTTAAGAAATTAAGTTCATCATTGAGAAGTGATTTGTCGGAACATATATTAATAGCACGGTTAACAAACGTGTAAAAAGCAGACATTTTTTGTTTTATGGGATGACAGGAGCGAGAATGTGGAGGAAGACAAACAGCAAATGGTTTTCGGTAAACGGTAGTGGAAAATTGGTTATTGTTTTTTGAAATGAGTACGTCCAAAAAGGGCAAAGAATTATTACTTTCAAGTTCGGCAGTAAACTGAATGTTGGGATCAATGGAGTTCATTAAATCAATAACCACAGGAACTATTTCCGCTGTGCCGTCCAAAAGGGTAAAAGTATCGTCGACGTATCTAAGCCAAAGTGGAAAATCAAATAATTGAAAGAGTTTTTGTTGAAAATAATCCATATACAATTCACTTAAGACAGGACTTAAGGGGTTACCCATAGCAAGCCCTTCGATTTGTTGATAGAATGTACCCCCAAAGACAAAGGTAGTGTGTTTAAGGCAAGTTTCAGTCAGATTAACAAGTTCAAAAATTTCGCGGTCAGTGTGGTGAAATTCACGGAGTCTGTTTTTCAGACACTTCAAAGCTTCAATAACAGGTACGTTGGTGAAAAGAGATTTGACATCAAAAGAAACCATAAGTAAATCGTTGGGTTTGAACTTACGAAGGATGTTGACAAATTCTATTGAATTTTTGACAGAATGAGTGTTGGATTCAAGTAATGGGGTAAACTTGGAAGTGAGAAACTTGGCCAACCCATAAGAAGCGGTGCCAATGTTAGAAACGATAGGTCTCAAGGGAACTCCAATCTTATGGACTTTAGGTAAGGCGTAAAATCTGGCACAGTGTGAAACTGAAGGAATTAAATTAGTGCGGTTAGAAAACAGTTGGCTTGTCTTGATAGCATTACGAACGGTTTTTAACTCAGTTGATGAAGGATCTTGTTTTAATTGAGTGTACGGGCCATCTTGAAGCAGGTCGTTGACCCCGGAAATGTACTTGTTTTTATCCTTGGTTGCCACGCAACGCCAAATCAGGACTCGGCACACGCTGACACCTGATTGGCCTAGCTTTTGTTCCTTTGCTACGCAACGCCAAATCAGGACTCGGCACACGCTGACACCTGATTGGCCTAGCTTTTGTTCCTTTGCTATTTAAACTCTCCCGGCACTTTGTTTCTTTCCATTTCTTGCTTGGCGCTGAAGAAGGAAGCTTTAGGCTTTTGAAACATATTCGCCAATTTTAACTTCATCTATTTGGGTTTTTAAACGTCGTTTTTCGGGTTTTTACTCATTTTAACACAAAGTGAACTGCTTTTAATACTATTATTTGGTTGAAATGTTAATTTTGGGGAAATTCAGACCCTTTTTTAGACCGTCCCTAAAAAGGGACGCTAGGCATTAATGGGTTAAACCTTTCTATGTCTTCGTAGCCGGGTGATTCTCCAAAAACCTGGCATTTTCAACTCACAAACTCTATAAAAATAAAAATGCTTAAAAAAATCTAAAAAAAATCATACTTACTCTTTGTTAGGAGCTTATTAAGAGAAAAATAGAGGGAACTCACTTTAAGTATGCCAGATTACCAGTGCTTTAAAAGTAATGCTAGAGTGGCATTTTTTTGTTTTGTTTTGTTTTTGCGCCAGGAGAGGGACATTTTTTTTTTGCGCCAGGAGAGGGACATTTTAATCAAAAAAGGCTGATATTTCTACCCGGAGTTATATAGAAGGTAAATAATGGTATTTTTCTCTTTTATCCTTTTAACTCAATTACACACTGCAGGCAGAATTATTCTTTTTATTTTGTTTAGAACAGAAATGTTGGCCAGGAGAGGGACATCGAAAATGTTACATACCTCATTTTGAACTAAGGAATAATAATACGAACAGCAGACACATTCTATAGACAAAATACTCTATGAGTCCAAAGAAGTGATGAGAATAAACAGTGTTATAGTACTGCAGATTCAAAATTCCTTCTTTTTGCCTTTAATAATTGAACCAATTTGTAGGCCAGGAGAGGGACATGCAATCTGGGGACAAACTTCAAAATAATGTACCTGATTATATAATCATTTAAATAAGGTAAAACAACACTATATTACACTCATAACTATACATAATTCAACACTACAAGTGAAATTTGTGCAATGTTCACGTAAAATTTTAAAATAATTTATTTACATTTTAGAAACAGGGTGGGACACGCAAAAAAGGTGACTTTTTGGCTATTCAAAAATTTTTGTAGAAAAAAATAAATGAAAACTTGCTTTAATATGAATTGAATAACATCAGAATAAGTATTTCTAACAATTAAAAAAAATAAAAAAACTTTCCAGGTCAAATAATTTTTGTGCTGTCCTACGGGGACATCATATTGTTCGGATTTTGGAGAATCACCCAGCCGCGTGCTTAGTTTTGTATCCGAAGCTCGTATGTTCCGTCGTGCTGAACTTGGGTTTGGATATGGAAAAATAAAAAAAGGTGTGATTTTAAGTTTGGAATAAAATCTGTACCTCAGAACCAGAACGACATAAGTCCAAAAATGGTGATTTTCAATTTTTTGCTGTATTGTATGTTGAATCTTATTCCGCATCGACACATCAGAACATTATTCTAGAAAAGAAATTTTTCCACTATTATTTAACAGCGTTAAAAAAGCGCGAGTCCCATCCTTTGCATGCATCCGACAATCGTTTTCGCCCTGTCCTGAAAAGTGACAAAAATGGACTAACGTTAAGGCCCGGTTTCCTAGGAGTGAAATCGTCGATCTCTGGCGAGACGACGGTCGCTGACTTCTTCTGCGCATGCGCCTGAGCCGCAGATTGACGTCGCTTCACGCCACGCTCCAGTCAAACTGGTTCTGATTCCAGCGTGCAGTCGCGCCCGGCGTCAGCGACGTTCTAGGAAACCAAGGCTTTAGTCTGGTTCTGAGCTACAGAAATAGTGTCACATCTGGGAAATGTTTAGATATGAGGAATCTGAATATCAGTAGGGTCCTATCCCAACTCGTCACTGTGAAAAACATAATTTGAATTCTAGAAGTCAAAAACTTTTTTCTTTTCTTTAGTAAAATGGAAATAAAAAAAAATGCAAAAGCACAGTGAATGAACACTTATAACCTGTGGACGCATAAGTAATTTTAATCTTTTTATTAATTGTCTAGAAGAAATTACGTCTACTGATTGATCTAAGAAAAACCTTTTCGGACATTATTATTAAAAACACTTTGAACTATTCACTAATCGCTCTATCCTATGTAGAATTGAAAAACTTAAAAGCATACCATCTTCGCATTTTTATGTAGTACTCAATCTTCAGAAATAATAAATTATTCATTGAAGCTCTCTGGCCTATAAGTAACATGTATTAAGATGAACTCTACAGCCAGTAGTGCATTATTCATTTACAAACCGAATTGAACATCAAATCCGTTGATATGTTTGCAAGGCAAGTTTTTTTTATATATTTTTTATTTATTTATTTTTTACCAGATGTTTCATGTAACATATAATTATTTCGTCAGTACATGTCTTTTTAAACGAAATGAAATTGATATACAAGCCCTTCTTCTAAGCAGAGGTGCTTACAGGGGGGATTATGGCGCAAGTTGCGCCATCAAAATTTTGGAGTGGTGGGATTTTTTTAAACTAATTTCAATATTTTTTTATTTAAATTATTTATTTTTTAAATTTCAATTATTTATTTTTTTATTCAAATTATTTTTTATTTAAATTATTTATTTTATTTCTTTATTATTATTTTATTTATTTTGTGTGCGTGTGTGTGTGCTTGGAATGTCTGGAATTGAAAAAAAAATCGATTCTATCCTGCACATATTCGAACTTGAAAAAAGTAATAGTATATATAAAAAATAAGAGTTATAATTTTTAAAAAATGAATAAATAATATTTTTTTAAAAAGTAACTAATATTTTTAAAATAAATAAATAATATTAAAAAAATAATAATAATAAAAAAAAATAATAAAACAAGAAAGAGTGATAAACAAATAAAAAGCACAAGAGGTTTGGAGAAAATGTTGGGGGGGGGGGGGAGTTGCGCCATTGAGCTTGGGGGGATGGGCACTAGGGTGGGGCGAAAAATAAAAAGTTTTTCAGATCAACTTCTAATAGTTGCCAAAAGCTGTCTTTGCTGATAGTTAGCTTTTGTGCAAATTTTGAGAAAAATCGGTTAATATCTTCAGGTGGCGCTGCGATCGCAAAGTTTTATCATAGCTTTTATCGGGATTTTATGGTTAAAATATGAGAAACAATGCCGTTAGCTAATCTCATTGCATTTTTTTACTCATAAGATATATTCATGCATTCAAAGCATATGAAATAACTCACAAAAATTATTTTATATGATATATTTATATTTTAAGCATTTAAAAAGAAACAAAAACGTGAAAAAAAAGTGATTTTTTTTAAAATATAAATATATCATATAAAATAATGTTTGTGAGTCATTTTATATGCTTTTAATGCATGAAAACATCTTTTGAGTAAAAAAAAACGCAAAGAGACTAGCTGAAGGCATTCTTTTTGATATTTTAAGCATAAAATCCATAACAAAGCTATGGTAAAGATTTGCTATCGCAGCGGCCCCTGAACATATTAATCGATTTTTCTCAAATTTTGCACAAAAGCTAACTATCACCAAAGACAACTTTTGGCAACTATTAGAAGTTGATCTGAAAAACTTTTCGTTTTTCGCCCCACCCTAATGGGCACCCCTGCTGCTAAGAGCATCAGTTGCAAAATATAACAGGTGAATTTTATTTTCATGTAGAGGAGATAAAATGCTCCTATAAAAATGGTCGGAAATGGAAAATATGTAATAAAATGCAGAGGAGTAAATATTTAATATTTAACATTTCAAACTCTGAGCTTTTAAGTCCATTACTTGAATGTGATAACTGATAAGCCAACTTTTCAACACTTTTTGTTTCCACTTTGAGGAATTACACTTATTTTCGAATATTCTCGGAAATTCTTCTTGTGTCACAAGTTGCTCAAATCAGTATATCATTCAGCTGCATCTAGAGCATTGCAGAGCTTTTAAGGAGAAAAACAAAACATAAAACTATTCGCATGTTATACGTAAAATTAGAACCGGCCACCTTGTCTAGTGGTCAGAGAAAATCCGAATTGAGAAGTTCCGTATTCGAATCCCGGCTCTGGCAAATATGTACTTTCTCTCCTGTCCATTTCATATCTTTGTGGGAATGTATGGTTGTGGGAATGTGAATGGTTGCCTACCCTACAAACTGGTCCTTATGGCGGGTGTGTTCTAAAGAAGTCGGACTTAATGCCAAATTACGGAACAGTTGGAAAAGTGAAGAAGGGAAGTCCAAATTTTCAGCCCAGTTGTCACAAGGCAACAAGAGCAGATCCAGAAATGTTCCAAGGGAGTGGCGATTTTTTTTTTCTACTTGCCCCCTTTTTCGTTTACCATATATCCTGGTTGACACATGTTTATTACAAATGTTTTGGTCTTCAATGTCGAAAAAATTCCAGAACAAAGCCCCGAATCCCAACCACTTCTCATCGAAGATCATCTAGAATTGCTTTTTTGAACTTCAAAGTCGAAAAACTGCTGGAGAAGAGTCCTTACTTCAAGGGAATGGCGATAGCCCCCATTGCCCCTATCGCCCCTCTTTTGTATCCGCCCCTTCAAGACAACAACAAAACGTAAAACTAAAGAGAAATCAGTCCTAACTTGAAGTACTAGCTCTTTCTCGAGTTTTCACACACGAGTACACAGACATAGATAGTTTTTATACACGAGTACATAGATAAATATATGCATACATGCGTCCTAAAAAACATTCATCACAGGTGATCATAAAAGAGATTTCTTTTTCACTTTCTTTTGTGCGTACACATTCAAATTCACACGGATAAAGAGACTAGTCATATGTAACCAGAGGATATTGGAATGGAAATTTAAACTAAATTTAGAGTGAACATTTTTCCTGAAGGCAAATAATTGTTTAACGTTGTGCAAGACAAGAGATTTTCACTCATTCAAATAAATTTTGATTGCATTTCCTAATTACCAACAAATTACAAACACATTTCTAAGAGCAGCTCCTTCTTTGTATACAATCATAATTATTCTTCATCAAGAGCCATGCACTAAGTCAAATGAGTTAATAATTATTTATACTGTAGGAAACTCAATGGCAGTAGTATCACTAACAAGCTGTTGGCGAATATTTCATTCGTTAATTATCTTTCCTTTTATTTATTAATTCTGCCTTAAATGTATTGCAGTTGCATTTGTAGTCTAGAGATATAAATGGGGCAAGAATTCCCGCTAGGGACTAAAAGCTGGAAACAGTAATATGCAGCATCTTTTAAAATTTGCTAAGTAAAACAAATGCAATTACTTAAGGGTGACTTAAGGAAGATAAGATGAGTACTCAAAATTGTACCCTTGAAAGGGAAAATGATAAGTAAAATATGTGGAACAATCTAAATAAAGAAGTTTTGAGTATGAAACTGCAAAGAAAATGTTTTACGAGGGCTGTCTGAAAAGTTTCCGACCTAACATAGATAAAATATTTTTATAGTCCAAACTGGCTGTTACATTTTGACCTAGTCGCCTTGTAAGTACACACACGTCATCCAGTAATGCTCCCATCCTTTTAACCCATCCAAAAGTAATGATGAAAATGTGTCCTCAAAAAAGCTGTTGACAAAGTTTATGACCTCCTCATTTGAAGAAAACCTTTGTCCTCCAAGTGCTTCTTTCAGCTTAGGGACCAAGATAGGGTTGCGTGGGGCTAGGTCTGGTGAGTTGGTTGGGTCTTCAATGATTTCGAGCCTTAACTCGTGAATTTTGGCCATTGAAACCACTGAGATGTGAGCAGGAGCATTTTCTTGATGAAAAAGAATTTGTTTTCTTTTTCAAATGTGGCCGTTTTTCTTCTATTTCGTCCTAAAATTTGTCATGGAGAGTAAAACAGTATGCTTCTGTTACGGCTTTTCCCATTTTAAGGTAGTCAATGAGTATCACTCCATGGCTATCACAGAAAACGGTCGGCATCACTTTTCCTGCAGGAGGAATCTTTTTGGCCTTTTTTGGAGCTGTTCTCACTTAGCAGTCCATTATTTTGACTGCGTTTTTGTTTTTGGAGTTCTTTTGAATCCAGGTTTCATTTACAGTGATAAGTCGTCAGAAAAACTCTGGTTCATTGTGCCAGAAGTGCACTGCAAATGTTCATTCGGACACGTTTCTGGTCAAATTGAGCAAACGCGGCAGTCAAAGTGTAGCCAGCTTCCGCGTGCTTAATTTCTCTTTAAAATGTGGCATGCACATTCCTTAGAGATATTCATAGTTTCTTCTATATATCTCACCTTTAATCTGCGTCATCCAGTACCATTTGATGAGCTTTAGCAATGTGTTCTTCAGTGGTAGCAGTTTTGGGTCGACCTGAGCGTTCATGAACACTCAAGCTGGTACGGCCACGTTTAAATTCCGCTACGCTGAACTTTACGGTTGTAGACGATGGTGCAGAGTCCCTATACACAGAGTCCAATGCCTTTTTAATTTGTGCTGGCGTATTTCCTTTTTAAAACAAGTATCGAATCAGAGCTTGATAGTCGATTTTTTCCATTTTCAAAAAAACTGTTGGAGCAACTCACAAATATGGCTGTCACGCACACAATTTGGACTAAAAATAGCCAAAATTACGGTTCCAAGTTTCCAAAAGACTCCTTAATAAGAACATCTCTCTTTGTTTCATAAGTTTTGCCCTTTCATATCGAGGTCGGAAACTTTTCAGACAGCCCTCGTAAGTTTATGTATAAAACTGCCATAAAAAATTACTAAGTCATACAATGGTTACAAAACGAAGTTATGTAATGATAAGTCTTGAATCCACTTTAAATTTCAAAATTTAAAAATTAATGAATTGTCTAGATCTAATGCTGAGTTTCATTAAATTTATCTTCATTTATTTTATACCAAAGTAACCAGGGACGACAGCATTAACTTGTTTCCGAGTATTTGAAACAAAACAGGATCCAAAACTGGCTTGGAACCAAAATGCCGGACAGACCGGCCTGTCGTATAAGGGAGATCAATAAAAAAATGCGAATCACAATAAAGCTTACAGAAATGATTATTAACCCATTAATGCCTGACATTTTTTTTCCAAAGATATTTTGTATACTGGTTACAAACAGTGTTTAATGGACAGGAAAAATAATTAAAAAAATATCATGTAAAAAATAATTTTTTTATTAAGGAAAGAAAAATCGTCCCTTAAAAGTTACGATAGACCCAGAGGGTACATACTTTTTTTACTAAATTTTTTTTCTGCCTACGATATAATATTTAAAAAGACATTTTATAAGAAGAAATAAAATCAGCAATTAACATAAACTGGGAAGCTGGGAATAACTTTGAAAACTTATTTTTTCTTGAGATTGTGAACGATGTCATTTTTGATAAAGATCATATTAAAACTGCTACAGAACACACTTTACAATGGTTATGTGCTGCAATCTGTTAATAACGAATTGAAACAATACCAAGGTACTAATTGAACACTATTATTTGGTTGAAATGTTCATTTTGGGGAAATTCAGACCCTTTTTTGGACCGTCCCTAAAAAGGGACGCTAGGCATTAATGGGTTAAGAAGTACGAAAGAAGAAAACAAATGACGCTTTAACTCGAAAATATTCCTTGTTGAAGAATAATTTTATTAAAGTAAATAAATATTACAAAGCAAAAACATTTCAATAAAATATGCATTTATTTTCTTCACTTTCTAACGTAAGACACTTCTCAAATTAATTTTCACATTATAATATTTTCTCTTAAAAGCTAAAACAAAAAAAAAAAAAAAAAAAGATTTCTTTAAACTCTCGTTATGCTAAAATTCCTTTCTTAAACTTTTTAAGGTGTCGAAAATAAGAAATCTTACACCTTTCGTTAAAAAATATTTTATGAAAGTTAGTTTAGAAGGTGTTCTGTTTCAACTCGGCAAAGATGCCCGTTTTACGTTTTTATGATAATAATTCTGTAATTAACCGGTCTTACTTCTCGTTTTCTTCAGCAGCATCTTGAAAGTCTCTGAAGGAAAAAAACCTTCAAAAAAACATTTATTTACAAAATGAGTTTCTGTGCCTTAGAATATACGGTTTTTTTTTTTTTTTTTTTTTTTTGTTTGTTTTAACTTTCGTTATGTTGCTACGTTTGATGTTGTTCATAGAATCATGGCTGAGAGAAATAAATCTCATATAGTAAAATATGTAATTTATATTTTGAAATAATATTTCTCATTTCATTCTTTCTTCAAAATGCTTCTGACTTCAAAAGCGTCGATTATCAGTTCATACCTCGATGGGTTTTTTTTTTCTTGTCAGCTGATATCGCCTAACTGGTTCAGCTGATTCCGATTATTCTTTTTTAGTAGATCGATGATAGTTTAACTTTAGTCTCATACCTTTGAATAACCGTATGTGTTCTTTAGAAAAAAAGTTATTGGAAAATGTTATACCATTTCCATATTAAATATAAAGCTTTTTTTTTTAATGGATTGCCGTCAAGCAGTATAGTCCGTGGGACAGCAAGCCATATCGTTTAGTTTGGAAAAAATAATTTTGGCACACGAGAAAACAACGGAAGTGTACAAAAAAAATGTTTAATGTGAAGAATATTAAAAGTTCTGGAATAAAACGCTGCTCTCAAGTGCAAAAAAGTGCCATGAAATAACGAACTAATTCCCAAACGCGTAGGTAATATTACACCGAATTTCTTCCGATGAGCCAATGGGAAGCGCCGAAAACGTAAACAAACATTCGATCGTAATACGCAGTGTTTATTTTATGTAGCTTCTCTTAAGTGCAAGAGCAAAGCGTTGTGTATTAACTGTTTTGGTTTGTCAGATGACGAAATATTTGTTTTATTCTTCGAACTTTGTTACTACAACGAATTTTTGTTCTAATAGAATGTCAAATTTAATAATAATTTGGCATCACAGCTTCGTTTTCTAACGTTTGGCAACAAATATTTACACCGTTATGTCTGAGTCATGTGCACTGCGTCCAAGGAGGTTAAAGGGGAGGAGCTAAATCTCTGCTATCTAAAAGTGGCAACGAATTCTCACCGCCGCCAGGGGAAACGCTCCCTATCTCCTACGGGAGTCAATGTTAATGATACTGAATCTGTCATCTTTTTAAATGCTGATATGGGAAAGAAAAAAAATTTTTTTTAACTGGATTTTCGTGCAAATCTTCGATTGACATTATGAATTAAATATGATTTTCATCCCACGAAAATAGGTGCCGTATTCTTTGAGAAATAGGTTTAATCGAATGCACTTACCAACTTGCCAAATCTGACAGAATCTCATTTTTTAAAGACTGCTGTTGGCAAGAATATTTCTATTTAAATTGGAATTTTGCTCAAACCATCGATTAACATTATGAACTAAATATATTTAATAAATATATTTAAACTAATAATTATTTTGTCTACTAAATATATTTAATTAATAACAAAATTAAATACTGACAAAATTAATTTTTTGCCTCATGCTTAATTTATCAACAATTTAGAGAACTGATTCTAAGCAAAAATTATATCGTACAATGCAAAGAAAATGTCACATACAGTCGCATATATGTCAAATTTGGCAAGTAGCTAGATACGGTCGATTAAACATGTTTCTTAAAAAATACGGCGAAATTTCAGTGGGATCAAAGTCATATTTAGTTCATAATGTTAATCGATGGTTTACACCAAAATCCAGTTGAAAAAAAAATTTTCTTTCCCATAGCAGCATTTAAAAAGATGACAGATTCAGTATCATTTACATTGATTCCCGTAGGAAATAGGGAGCGTTTCCCCTGGCGGCGGTGAGAATTCGTTGCCACTTTCAAACAAGCGCATCCGTAGAACATTTCTCTCCTTCTTTCTACTCCGTGACTGCGTCGTTTGTGTTTTTTCGTTTTGTTTTTAAAATGCTATCGTGTTTTTAAACATACATCATTGGAGTTCTTCATGGATCAAGATTCATTCTTATCACATCAATTTCTAAATATTCTCAAAGATGTGTTGAACTGTGCTGCGGAACTTTCATCGCAGAAAGCAGAAGTATCAACTCCGTCACAGAACATCACAGTAATCACGGCATTTAAAACCGATTTGAATCAACTTAAGATATTTTCTGGAAACACGATCCTCTTTCGTTCTTCTAAATGTCTTGAAAAATGAGTATGTGCTACAGGTTTTATTATTTTCATATTTAATTTCGTTCACCTAGGTAAGTATTCACTTACTTTTCAAACGATGTACTGCGAAAAGACCCCAGAGTAGAACTCAGTATAAACGGGGGCTAAGCACATTACAATTAAAGCCAAAACTTTTACCAAATATCAAAGAACCTGCTTCGAATAAATTTCTGAAATGATAACTAATATTTGAGAGCAAGCAGCTGCCATAGAGCAGAGGTATTGACTTGATTTTTCCCTCAAGGACTCAACAATCAACATCCTATTTTGTGTTCATCGAGAAACCGTAACAAATGTATTTATCCTGTATAGAAGATTTACAATGAACAGAAATTTACTTCTTTTAATATTTCCGCTTTTAATATTCAGTGTTAATAAAAACCTTTTCTATAGAATCTTATCATAAAACCTTACAGGAATAAAACTAAGCATACATTTATTGAGAAATTGTTGTGTTTTCAAACTGTAATAATAATTTTGTTTTCAACATCTTTTTTTAATAAGGTAGTATTTAGTTTTACTTTATAAACACAGTTTTTCACATTTTCTGCCTTACAAACTGAATAGAAAATCAATGATCCATATTTCTTATATACATGACGAGTTATCCAAAACAAAAAGGAAGAAAGAAAAATTGCACCAACCCTGGGTTTATTGAAGCTATAGAAAAAAGTTTTCTGCGAAACTTTGTTCCATAATGAAGGAGCAACTGGTCAAATGTTTATTTCCGCGCGGTTTTTGGGATGCAATTATTAGAGTTAGTTTTTCTGAAAGGTATTTGCACCAGGAGCACGAATTTGGATGTTGTCACCCCCAAAAATAGTGCAGGGGCTACTAAAGTTACAACAAATGGCTTCTCTAAAATTCCCATATCTTCATTATTTCTTGATTTATAACCGGTTTTCAAACCTTAAAATGCTTAAATCCACCTCATAAAATTTTGAGGCATAAAAGTCTCAATTCAAATTGTTGACACGTGTTTCTAAGCTATTAAGAGCTCTTTCAATGTAAAAGATGAGAGTTTATGAACGTAAAGTCTGCCGGCTAAGGATGTTTTTTTTTTTTTTCTGAATAGGGGCTTCTTGTAATTAATTCCGTCATTTGGCCAATCGGGGGGGTTCCCCCCTTCCCCAGTTTGGAAACAAAATGTGAATTCAAATTTGTGTGTGTATTTACCTTTTTCACAATATGTATTGAATTTGCCCCTTTACCTTGACCCATCGTTTAGAGGGGTTAAACTGCCCCCCGTCCACCCCATTTCTTTGAAAATTTTTGTTGTCTTTTGTCGCTACCACTTATATGTAAAAAACATTTTTACGTATGAGTGTGTTCTTTGTTGTTTTCCTATCAAATTTACTTTGAGTATACAACATTTTGTCCCCTTCTCTATACTTTTTTGAATAGGGGCGTGCACAAGGGAGATGAATACACCTGTTAGTCTAGAAAAAAACTCTTTATTTTCGAGCTTTAAATTTTTCTGTCATTTTGTAAAAAAAAAATCGGTTGGGAATACACACCCTGATGTTAATAAAGCAAGCCTATAATTGAAAATCGTCAAATAAGGAGGGAAGTGTGTGTAGGGGGTAAAAAATACGGGGGGGGGTAGCCATTTTTGGCCAGACCAAAATTTCTGTATACACTCCTGCAGCTCCTGAAAAGAATTTGGAAAAAAGGGCTTGTCCACCCCCCCCCCCCCCCTTCGGTGGAAAAAAATTGAAATGACAGGCCTGGTTGTAACTAGTGGCGTAAAGAATGAAGGAGTTTTTAGACTGGAAAAATTTTTTATAATTAATTCTTGCGAGGGCTAAATATACCAAAATATATTGATATATATATATATATACCTCCCCTCCCCTAAATTATAGGCTTGGGCAAAAAGTACAAATTAAATACATAATATAGGTACAAGGATAATTACGTTCAGAAAATGTGCATTCATTTTATTTTGAAACTTGGGGGGGGGGGGGTAGGACCCACATGATTGTCCAAATAACAGGCTTGATTACATGTTGCCCTTATTCAATGAAAAAAACATCCGGAGTCGGATGACTTTTCATTCATGAACTTTCCTCTTTTACATTGAGAAAAGACTTCTTAATAGCTTCGAAACACGTGTCAACAATTTGAATAGAGTCGTTTATGCTTCAAAATGTTGTTATTCGTTGTATTTAATCATTTTAAGCATTGAGAACCGATTTCAAATCAAGAAATAATGAAGATATGGGTATATTAGTGAATCCATTTTTTGTAACTTTAGCCGCCCCCCTGCACTATTTTTGGGGGTGGTTACATCCGAATTCATACTCCTGGTGGCAATACCTTTCAGAAAAACTAACTCCCATAATTTTATTACAAAATTCTCACGGAGAACCAGTTGCTCCCAGACTACCAGCTGAAGTTTTACAGCCGTTCAAGAAAACCACGCGTGAGCACGGCTCGGCGTCGAAAGAAATGTCGCCAAGCCGAAAGGTAGCCAACCTACAGAAAAAACTGGAACCGTTCCCTAAGATATTTTTCGGAGCTACAGTTCAATTTATTCTAGTATTTAGCGTAAAATAAAATTGTCGACCATGTTTCGTCCGTTATTTTACGAAATTCACCCTCTAAATTACCGTCTAAAATGAATTTTACAACTCATCAAACCCGTATTTACCGCAGCAACACCATTGCTTTTACGTGGAAAATCGAGTAGACGAGATTAAAGCGGAGCTCATGTTTACATTTTCCTTGTCTATGATTGGTTCCGAGTTGCTGGACGATGCAACGATAAAAGAAGCATGTTCCTTCGCAGAGATGATACAGTTCCTCATTTAATTTCAATTTTCGAACTTAACTGCAGCAGTTAGTTCCAGAACTTTTTTTCTCGTAATTACTAAGCATAATTTTACGAAAAATTGGTATTTTCTTTCGTGCCAAAATTTTTACTGCGAACTTGATTTCTAGCAACACTTCTGGAGCTGAACCACGGACTAGTAGTATTAATAGTGATCTCAATAATAAGTTTAAATGAAGGTATCTTGAAATTAAAATTCTTTACTATCATTATTGCTCTATGGTAATTTTATCTTCATCTATTGCCAATAACAGATAACGGATTTAAAGGCCAAGTACATAGGATTTTTATCCCACGTAGGGTAAGGCTGCTATGCCAAAGAAAGCGCAGCTGACCAATAACCCCTCCTCCGCCTTTTCGTATGCAGAGTATCAAAAAGTCGCTAGATCGTGATTTTATCTCCAACGCTTAGCCCAATTGATGACAAAACGTTAACAAGTATTTGTGGTGTCAACCACCCCATTTTGTATAAGTCCTTCTTTTTTCCATTTCTCTTCTCATTCCCCCTGAGTTTCATTTCACATGTTCGTTACTGGTGAAGGCTTGCTTCGGCCAAGGTGACCTTTTGTATTGGAAACTGATACAGCTCCTAAGTATACGTCGCCTCAACTTCCTTTCGCCCGGTTGCTTTGTTGGCAAATTTAGTGCCTTTTATTTTATTTTTTTTTTTCAAAACTTTATCTAAGTGGGGAAATGTGGTGTCAACCACCCCATTTTGTATAAGTCCTTCTTTTTTCCATTTCTCTTCTCATTCCCCCTGAGTTTCATTTCACATGTTCGTTACTGGTGAAGGCTTGCTTCGGCCAAGGTGACCTTTTGTATTGGAAACTGATACAGCTCCTAAGTATACGTCGTCTCAACTTCCTTTCGCCCGGTTGCTTTGTTGGCAAATTTAGTGCCTTTTATTTTTTTTTCTGTGTTGCTTGTTGGCATATTTACAACTCTACGCGTAGGGTCGACTTTCTTGCCTTGGCGAAGTGTTTGGATCTTGTCTTCTGTTTCCTTCGCTCTGGCAACCTAGGAAAGGAATTTTCTTATCTGCTGGCTTTTGCTGGATTAGGAATTTTTTCAGTTGAATTTTTGGGTTTGTGCAAGTTGGTGCTATGAGTTGTGACGGTCCACCAACGCCATTTGCCTGATGGGGAGGGAGAAATGTTTTTTAAAACTAAAAGGATTACCGTGAGTACCCCAATTCATTTCTATCCTTTTCCCCTTTAACTTCTACGATTGCTCCCTGTATGCATCTCCATTAAATGTTTTAATATGCGATTAAGTTTTTGTTGTTTCTGTGTCTGATATGGTTGTGCCATTTACTTCGCCATTTTCATATGTGATCATGTAGTTAGCTATGTTATTGTTCGTTACTTATGTTTAATAATTTTGTTGCATTGTATCCCAGAAGTGCATGAATAATAAATTCATTCAAAATTAATTTTTTCCGTGAATTTTCTTTGAATGTGGGTTATTAACTTTACCTTTTTTTACAAATAATATGAACGCAATGTACTTTGATATTTTACCCATTCAAATGTGGTGTATCACCACATAACAGTATTTGCATGCAATATACCGCCAACTCTGTTATTCCAACCAAGGACTGCAGTTTCATGCTTATTGGCATTCAGCCTAAAATAGTAAGTAATCGAGAAGGGGGGGGGGCGAGAATCCTCATACAGAAGCAAAGAGAGACAATAAAACTGGTAGCTGATATAAAATTAGAACACCAGCGAGTTGTTCACTAGTTGTTAGTTGTTTTAGAAAACCTCACTCACTTCAGCTCATTTACCTCCAGAGGCTAATATATTTTGTCTGGAAAATCCTACCTGTTTAATTCCATTGTTTAAAAATGACAGATGGATGACTTCACAAAAAGAGTAAAATAGTTTATCATTTCACTTTGCCACACTATAACACTTTTGCTCACATTCCACTAGTCTATGTCAATGAAATGGCTATAAACTAAATGTGGACGGATATAAAACAAAGTGAGCTGGAATAAAAGTAAGACTTCTTATTTCAGTGTTTGCCTTAAGTAAAAAGTGTCTTAAATATTCAGATAAGTTTGCCTCCATTCATCTTCCGAGGTTTTCGTCTTCAAGTTTCTTTTTTATTTGCTTTTAATAACGCTTCTATCTGAAAGCAATTGCTCATAGACGTAAGTAGATCCAATATGTGAACTAGTTAAATGCATATATAACCTCAGAAGTGTTCTGGTGCCTTGACTTCACAGTCAGTTAGTACATTCATGCACTCTGCAGTGAATTTTAATGCACAGAGGTTCATTAAAATTTGTTTGTAATGACATTAAAACAGTGCCATTAAACTACTCAAAAGAGCCAGCAGAATGATTGTAATTTGTTTCCAACCTTCAGCTCTATATCTACACTCTTAAAATCTGACCGTGTCTAGGTATATTTGTATGTCCGTCTAAAGGTAGCTTCTGATTGGCTGTTGTTGGTCACGTAACCTTGATTACAGTGAAGAAAAGTCGTCAAACTTAGAGATCAGTTAGTGATTAACCAACTTTGGAGTCAAAAAAAAAAAAAAAAAAGGCCAAAAATGTCCACAGCTTTTCTACTTTTCTTACATTTTTCACCATGCACATAATTTCTATAGATATTTGACTTCATACACTAGCGCAGACATAATTTACCGTCTGGAGGGTATTTTCTGTTGTAGATATCCTTTATATCCTTATAATATCATTATTTGTCTCGGTACGTCCAGCTCTCACAGGCAGCTAGTATAACTTTATTCATCTTAGAACTTTCACTTTTTTAAAGAAAAATCCTGATTACGAGTTATATACTATTTCTGAATTTGAGTATAGTGTGTTTTAAGAGTCAAAGAATTGTTAAGAAATTTGATCAAGATCTTAACTAAAAAGGGTACTCTTTTTTGAAATATCATTTGATTAAAGTAAAAAAAAAAAGAGCTAACGTCACACAAAATTTATTTTTTACACTGTGTTCGGCAATATATTTGCAAAGCAGTTTATATTTTGGCATTTCTAGTTGTCAAACGAAAGATAAATATTTTCTAGCAAAACGACAGCGTTTGCTCAAAAAAAAAAAAAAAAGAAAAAGAAAATCCTAGTTCAGGAGAAACAGATTTAAAGATTTACGTGAGTAGCACTAAGTCCTAACATTGTTGATAATCTTGCAATATTCGAAATTACATCTCAATTCCACCGGAGTACTTGTTGAATTTTAATATGATGTTTATTTTGATGTAGGTATAAGCGAGATAAAGGAGTACACCTAAGCAATTCTAAACACCCAAATGTGCGTTTCCGCAGGAACGTCGCACAGTGGAGTATTTGCATGAAAATCCTGGCCAAAAGTCGAAAATGCAAACTTTACTTATTAGCTTTGACCTTGAACGTTAAAAAAGGTAGATAAACCTGGCGTCATGTGACAGTATTCATTTTACACTGAAATTAACCAGTTAAGCTTACCAGCAGTCGAAACTTAGTACTTTCGGTTTTCGGTTATCTTTGATTGCGTTTGCAAAATTTCACTAAGTGACTCCGTTGCTTTATTTTCGCATTAGAAGTAACTAAAGTGGAATAATTTACAATGGAGGGTGTTCGGCAAGGTTTGTACTGTGTTCTTCATCATTTTTTATTTATTTTACACTTCTAATTTTTGTGTGAATGTGTTGCTTAAACCTCACAAAACGTACATCTGTTTTTTTGCAATTCTTTATGTAAGTGAAGGTTTTTAAACGTGTTGTACTCATTTGTACCACCTGCAAATCGTACCTACAATAGTTTAGAATGTCTATTTTGAGAATCTGAAACTAACTCTTGCTCGATTTTGCTCGAAAAAATATTAATTCCATAAATAGAGCAGGTGGTCGTTTTCATTTATTTTTCTTTCTTCGGCTGTTTCAGGTCCGCTGGCTTTCGTCATACCAATATCCTGAAAACAACTGCAGGAAATTATGATTGAATCTACAAAAAGTTCCTTTTGTGCGAAAATCAAAGAGTTAGTTACATAACTAGCTGAAATTACTAATTGCCCTTACGAAAAACTAAGAATTAAAAAAAATCATTAACAGTTTCAAAATTAGTTACTCTCGTAAATGGAAGGCCCGCTGTAGAATTAAAAGCCATTTCTTAGAAAAGAATCAGGAATAGTTAACTGGGGAGGTTCTTTTACCCGCAGCACCAGTTCCGTCTGTTTTACCAGAAGGGAGACCAGGTAAGGAATTCGGACAATCGAGTAATAGATTCAAGCGCCGGAAAACAATGGGACAGAAAAAATGTTGATGTTGATTAGTTAACTGATGCAGCGTAATTGAATCATCGTGCCATAGTCAATACAGATACTGCTTAAGTTGTCCAGGACATAACTAAGTCTCCAACCAGAGCAACTAAGTTTCTTAAAGCAGTCGCTGCTGGTAATAAATGTGACACTACGAAAAAACACTCGCCAGAGAAGGCTTTAGCAATATTTGTTGAAGCCAATTTTACAAGAAATCAGTACGAAATCACACAGCAGGCTAACAAAGATGTTTATCCGTGCTACACATATGTTCAGAAAGCAAAACAAGAGTGTATTAAGGAATATTCCTGAAAATTTATTGATAAAAAGTTAGTTTGAAAAATAGAGTAGTTGATTAAACCAGGTCGACCAACACTGTTTTTTTGGGGGGGAGGGGGGTCAAATACTAATTACATTTCTTCAAAAAAAATGCATCAAATCAAATACGTTTATTTTGTTCACTTTCCTCCCAAAACTCACTCCCCCCCCCCCTTCCGTCAGCGACTGGCATGCAACCAACAGCTATACGTAGCAAGTTAATAGGTGAAACTTTTTATTTAACCTCTTTATAAAAAAAATCATTATAAATCAATGAAATAAGATAACTTCACCGTTTTTGCTTTAAATGAAGGTGAAATGTTTAGATTATATCCTTGAAACGTTTCAGACCCATAACACGATTAGATTCTCGGATGCATGAATTTTAGTTTACATTGATTGAATAATTGAAAAAAGTTGAAAAAGTGACCTATTTTGAAAAATTCTATAAATTCGGTAAATTACGTTAGAACTTCAAAAAATTTAGGCTTTTAAAGAGATTGATTTGCTCTAAATGATGATGCTTTGTTTTTTTCCTGCGTTTACTAGAAGCCGTTTTACGATCGTAAACTCCTAGAAATCTGAAACTTGGATTAAACATTGAATAACTTTTTTTCTAAATTAAATTTAAAAAATTGAGCTTCAAGTTACAACATCTGACCTTTCTGACAACTTGTGTACCAAGTTTCATAGCTGTAAGTATGATAGCTTGGCTGTACAACGCACAAACACACAGAAGGATATTCCCTTCAGAAGAGCGAAAATTCCGAAATAGTTTTGGCCAGGATTTTCAGTCAAATACCCCACTGTGCGTCGCTTCAATATATTTTGGTAGAGAGGGCAAAGGCAAATTATATATCCTTATTACATTTTACAAGAAAACAACAATAAATCATACACTAAAACATATTTTCATTATATTTCTAAAACACAGCTCCCCCCCCCCCCCCCCCCCCCCCACTCCTCGCTAAAACCCTAAATTACCGGTCAGCCAATATGTTCCGAAAGTGAGAGAGCCTATCCAGTGGTAAGTCGCGTGATCGTTCCAATAAAATCGTTGGTAAAAGTTCGACTTAAAGTCGCGTTCTGTTATAAAAATTCAGCTTGTGACTGTTTTTATTTTCACAATTTTGTAGCCATCGAACAGCTTTTATCTGCAACTTCGTGTCCTTTTAATCTACTTAAATGTATTTATCTAGCTTTCCTGCTACAAGGACCGTTTCCAATTTAAAACTGTAAAATGCAGTAATAAACTGTAAAACTAGCAATTTGACAGTTTCTTACAGTAAAGTTGGAAATTTCACAGTTTATTGCCGTAAAATTTAGCTGTATTATACAGTAAAAACAACAGTGGAATACTGGCAACAGAGGCTGCTACAGTTTAAAACTGTAAAATGAACGGTAATAAACTGTAAAATTAGCAGTTTTAGTTTATTACCGTAAATTAGCATTTTTCTAGTTTAGTACTGTAAAGTTAACAATTTTACAATTTATTACTGTAAAATTAGCAATTTTTGCAGTTTATTACTAGAAAATTAGCTGTATTATACTGTAAAAACAACATTCATTTTTTTCAGTGCAGTAACGTTTCCAATTTATGCGGAACAAAATGATCAATATTAAAAAACCGAAGCATGTTATGAGAATTGAATTAAATGCAGTAAACAATGAATAAGTTAAAGAATTAAATGTTTTACTCAATTAACTTCTATCTTGATAATTGAGGCACTTTTGAAATACGCGTTACACATTTCAATTATGTGTAGCAAATTAAAGAATTATATTTTTCAAAAGGATTCTTCTATCTTAATAGCAACAAGTAAAATTCAAACTTTCATTTTTCCCCTTAAATCACTTACTGAAACTTGTAAAAGATTTTGCATAAATAATTTCAACTATTCGAGAACTCAACTGCGTTATTACCTAAGGGCACGGCAAATATTTTGTGATAGATAAACAAAAGGTCTTTTAAAATCTCGTTCAAGAACAAGATTGCTCTGTAAAATATTTTGCTTCTCTCCGTAAATACAGATAATTGTGAAATACTCGTTATTTTCTAATTAGCTTTCTGCTACAACCCACAATAAAATTATCCTTAAATATACAGTAACTGCTTTTAATTAATTTGCTAATTAATTAGCGTTTTAGTATTCATTTTATTCAAATGAAAGACATTGAAAATCTTTTGGATTTGTAGAACCTAAGCTAAGAAAGCTTTTTAGCTTTCTCTATTCAATTAGTGAATGTTTGTTTTTTGAAAGTTTGAAATGAGAAGCTCTATCAGTATCAGATAAAATAAAGGAATTTTGCTGTATATACCTAATTCGGTAAAATGTTTACTTTACCTTAATGGTAAAGTATTATTTTCTTTTTCTTTTCAAGATTAGAATTTTAATATCTATACAGAAGCTAACGACATCAATTTAAAATATATGTGCTCCAGAATATACATATACACTGTTATGTATGTGGTAATATATTTTAAACAATGAATACTGAACACATGGAAATAAATATGGTTACGAGTTATTGAAAATGTAATGAATATTTTTGAAAAAAATAGCTTTTAAATATTTTCCTCATTCAGTTTTTAGCTGCATGTTAACAATTTAAAATATTTACTAAAATATATTTCATTAATCTAAGCTATTTAGCTTTAAATTAATAAGAATGCTGTTATATAACTTTGTAACCTTTTGTGTCGTTACTGTGAATTTATTTTAAAGTAAAACGATAAGCAACTTGGTTAGTTTAATTTAAAAAGTACTTAACATTTAAACAAAACATTTCATAAAAATTACAAATACAAATACAAATACAAATGTGGCGACCAGCAGCAGGCTCTGGGCCCAACTTGGCTGGTCCTAGTCAAATTAAAGACCCCAATGAAGATCAATGGCCCTCTTAAAGCCATCTACTCCATTGCTCTTTACCGCCTCTTCAGGTAAGCTGTTCCAAGTTCCCACTACCCTGCTAAAATAGTAATTTTTTCGAATTTCAAGATTAGCCTGAGATTTAAACAGCTTAAAACAATGACCCCTTGTCCTGCTTTCAGTGCTAAAATTTAACCCGTAACATCATTCATTTTAATAAATTTAAACAACTGAATCATGTCCCCTCTGGCTCTCCTTCGCTCAAGACTATACATATTAAGCATTCTAAGTCTGGAATCATAGTCTAAATTAGAAAACCCATTTACTAACCTTGTAGCCCTTCTTTGTACCCTTTCCAGTAAATTAATGTCTTTCTTCAGACAAGGAGGCCAAAACTGAACAGCATACTCCAAATGAGGTCTTACCAAACTTCTATATAGAGGCAGAAGAACCTTCTTAGATTTGTTTGAAATAGATCTATTAATAAACCCAAGCATCCTATTGGCTTTGTTACTAGCTATGCTGCACTGTTGACTAGACTTGAAATCCTGATTTATTAAGACACCTAGATCCATAACATTATCTGCTCTACTAATGACTGAACCCTGTAAATAATACCTTGTATGCTTATTTCCATGACCGAAATGCAGCACTTGACATTTCCCAACATTAACTGCCATACCCCACTTGTCTGCCCATTTAGTAATATGATCCAAATCCTGTTGCAGCTGATTTATTTGTTCGTCATTTTCTACAACCCCCATAAGTTTGACATCATCCGCAAAACAATTCATGTTTCCAGAAACATTTTCATGAATGTCATTCATAAAAATAATAAACAAAAGGGGACCTAAAACTGATCCTTGGGGAACCCCACTTAAAACCTCACTCCATTTAGAATAGTTACCCCTAACAACTACTCTTTGTTTCCTTCCTGTCAGCCAATTCCTAACCCAAACTAGAATTTTACCTCCTACCCCTATACCAGCTAATTTACTGAGTAGTGCTACATGCGGTACCTTATCGAAAGCTTTTTGAAAATCTATGTAAACAACATCTACGCATTTTTTGCTATCTAAAGCCAAGGTAACCTTGTCGTAGAAATGTAATAAATTAGTAGCACACGATTTACCTTTTCTGAAACCATACTGCAAACTACTCAATAGCCCATTATTTTCTAAGAAATTCATTATCTTAATTTTGATCAATGTTTCAAAAATTTTACATACCACTGAAGTCAGACTCACAGGCCTATAATTTCCTGCATTACCTCTAGACCCTTTCTTGAAGAGTGGTGTAATGTTAGCTAGTTTCCAGTCCTCTGGCACTATCCCTGAGTTATACGAAGCATTGAATATATTAACTATAGCGTCAACTAATTCCTCTGCACATTCTACTAGAATTTTTGGATAAATATTATCTGGTCCCGGAGCTTTTGTGGTTTTAATTTTTTTCAAATAAAGTAAAACGTCCTCCCTGGAAAATACAAAGTCCTCAAGCTGCGTAGTAGCTTGTGTCTTGCTTGTGTCAACTGTTGAGATACAGTTATCGTTAAAAACACTGGAAAAAAAGTCATTTAGAACATTTGCTATATCACCATCATTCTGAATTAAATTTCCATGCTCATCTACTAGTGGCCCAATTTGACTATTTCGAACTTTCCCAGAATTTGCGTATGCAAAAAACTCCTTTGGATTCCTGTCAATATTATCTGCCAGCTTTTGTTCCAATTCTCTTTTCTGAAACCGTACCAAATACTTAAAACTACGCCTAGCCTCACAATACTGTAGCCTGTCTGCGCTGTGACCAGTTTCTTTCAATCGACGAAAAGCAGCTTGCTTACGGTTTAGAGCATCCTTAGTTTCCCTAGTGAACCACATGGGCCAAATTTTTGTGTTTACCCCTTTTCTCCTAAAAGGAACAAAATCTCCAACTGTTTTTGCTAGTTTTTCCTTAAACTCTGTCCACTGCAAATTTACATCGCTATTGTCCAAACCTGATGAAAAAACCGCTTTCAAACTCTGCCTGAGTGCGACAAAATCAGTATTTCTGAAATTAGGTACAAACCTAAAATTTTTGTCTTTGTGCATATCAAACTTAATCCCAAACCTAATGCTGTTGTGGTCACTATCCCCAATATGCTCCCCTACACATAATGCCTGTACAGAACCTTCAACATTGCAGAAAACAAGATCCAAAACAGTATCCTGCCGTGTTCCCTCAGAAACAACTTGATCTAAAAAACAGTCACAAATTACCTTTAGAAATTCCTCTTCTCTACTATTATTGGGGTAAGAATTATTCCAATCAATGCCCGGAAAATTGAAATCCCCCATTATAATTACCGGTCCCTTACTCGACATGTCTCTAATAATACGATACATCTGTTCATCTTGACCCTGGCTTAGATTCTGTGGCCTATAAATGTTACCCAAACGTAATTTTTTACCCTTACCGCTCATCAATTCTAGCCAAACCATGTCAATATCATTAGGTTTGTCATTTATTGCCAATTCATTGCAAGTTAAAGTATCTCTAACATAAAATAAAAATAAAACCCCACCACCTCTTTTACCTACTCTATCTTGTCTAAACAAATTATACCCAGGAATACACAATAAATCATCATCATTTTTGGTAGCCCATGTCTCGGTAACTCTACCTACTTCTGTACCCGCAATTTCAAATGAATGTTGTTTAATACTTAAATTTACTGATTTTTTGAAGTAAACCGTTTCAGAATGTAACAAAAAAGAGTTTTGGGTTTCAAAAAAGTACTTCTAGAAACCTTTTTTTAGCCTACTTTTTCGTTAAAAATAAAATAAAACCGAAAAAGCATTAAAAGTGGCTTAATGCATCTAAAAAATATCGCCAAGTCCAAAAAGAAAATCAAAAACAAATTAAAAAAAAAAAAAAAAATATCGAAAAATTAAAAATTGGAAAGTAGGGTGAGATGGGGAATTTGTGTCGGTCGGTCGGTCGGTCTGTCCCTAATAACTTTTGAATGAATATTCCGATTTGAACAAACTTTTTTTTCGTGGAAAGATCTCGGCGAGTGCAGCTCATTCCCATATTGATTTTTCGATTTGAACATTTTTTGGTGCAACTATGAACCGTTCAAATAACTTGTCCCGCGATACTAACTTTTTAGTGAACAGCCCGATTTGAACAAACTTTTTTTTGCAAGAATGATAGTCAAAGAGCATCAGAGAAATTGCCGGCCGGGTCAGACTGAAAAGTCGGCGATCGCGGAGCACACTTTCAGTAATGGAATCCATGATATAAATCAAAGAGGCCAAAATAATTTCACGGACTTCAAATTATTTCCCTAGATTGAATAGAGAGGCCATTGAAATTTTTAAACACCCAAATAATTTTAACAAGAAAGCGGAACAAGTAAAAGTTAACAAGCTTTGGCATCCAGTCATCTGTCAATCCCGAGTCAGAAGGTAGAGGGCGCTGCGTTTTCAATTTAAAATCTTGCAGCAGTTCGAAATTTTGCATCAGTCGCCAAATTAATCAACGACACCCACTGAAGATGACCGCCGCAGTTGCGATCGAAACGTATGGATTAAAGCCATTCAGATCACGGCGCAACAGCCCGGAATCCTTGACTAATAAACTTTTTTTTGTTCGAAAGATCTTATCAAGGATACTTCATTCCCGTATTTACATTTCTAATTTGAACAATTTCTTATTCAACATTGAACCGTTCAAACAAGCTGTCTCCCTTAATAGCTTTTGAGTGAACAGTCCGATTTAAACAAACTTTTTTTTTGTTCGAAGGATCTCAGCAAGGATACTTCATTACCGTATTTAAATTTTCAATTTGAACATTTTTTCGTTCAACATTGAACCGTTCAAGCAACCTTTCCCCACCTAATAACTTTTAAGTGAACCGTCCGAATTGAATAAACTTTTTTTTTGTTCGAAAGATCTCGGAGAGGCTCATTCCCATATTTCGCTTTTTGATTTGAACCATTTTTCGTTCAATGTGGAACCGTTCAAAAAAAAACTTAACATTAGCGCCTACGGGGAAATTTAAGTTGAATGTTGATCCTGAACTTAAAGGCGGATTTCCTTCAAACTAACTTTGTAAGAAAATAGTTTTGATAAATAATGTATGTAAAGTACTTTTCTGAATAATCTTCTGTGAGGACTCTGATTCCGACTCCGACTCCGCAAACATGGCGGAAATGCAGGCTCAGAAAAAAATGACTGACTGTGCAGACGATTTTTTGTTTATTTATTTATTTGTTTTATTTAATTTATTATTTTATTTTTTATTATTATTTTTTTTGGCAGACGATTTTTTTTTTTGTAACAAAAATTTTTCATTCACGAGAGCATTTTATTCTTTATTTATATTTAACAACTGGCAACGGATTAAAAATGAAATTCGAGACATTTTATTAACGAACGAGTTTTTTTTTTTTTCTTTCTTTGATAAAATGTGTTTTGATGTTCTTTGTACTTTTATTTTATTTATTTATTTTTTTTTTTGAAAACGATTGAGAAATTTTTCTACGGAAGAACTATAACAGTTACATTCTTTAAAAGGTGCGACAAAACTTTATTTATTCGTTTATTTACTTTTTACGTGTCTATTTCATCTGATGAGAGGGGTATATTTTGCTTTTAGAAATTAGCTTTGAGTGCTAAAAAGGTATGTTTGATATAATTTCCAGTCACAAATAATCAGGAGAATATTGATCAGATACTAGAATGCCTATATCGATGTGCGGGAAAGTAGGCTCGTTTAGTTCTTAAAAGAACTTTTTGTTTCTTTTTTTGCTACGTGATTTTAAGCACTAAACTGTGACATTGTGATTTCAAACACTAATGTTTATATGCAGTCATGAAGAAAGCAGAAAAGATCTTTCTCTTACGCGTCAAACAAACATGAACAGTGTACAATGTAATATATCTGTTATTATGTTTCAGTAAGGACACATTTTTACACCAATATAAGCGGTTAACTTTAAGAATTTAAAAAGTGTCTCATTTTTATAACAAATAATTAATCAATATCACACTTTGAACTTGTAAACCTTTGGTAAAATTTGATTCAGCCAATTCTTCACCATTAATTTGAGGTAATTTTGAAAAATGTTTTTTTTTTTTTTTTTGAAAAAACATCAGGTTGTGAAAAAGCATCAGGTCATGAAGAAAGCAGAAAAGATTTTTCGCTTACATGTCAATCAAACATGAACAGTGTACAATGTAATATATCTGTTATAATGTTTTAGTAAGGACACATTTTTACACCAATCTAAGCGGTTAACTTTAAGAATTTAAAAAGTGTCTCATTTTTATAACAAATATTTAATCAATATCACACTTTGAACTTGTAAACCTTTGGTGAAATTTGATTCAGCCAATTCTTCACCATTAAATTGAGGTAATTTTGAAAAATGTTTTTTTTTTTTTTTTTTTTGAAAAAGCATCAGCTTTCTCTTTTTAGCCTACTTTCCCATTAAAGTGAAAGAAATACGAGAAAAGCATTAAAAGCGGCTTAATGCATCTTGAAAATATCCCAAAGTCCAAAAAGTAGTCAAAAAGGAATAAAAGAAATAAGTAAATATCGTTTCATTAAAAATTGGAAAGTAGGGTTTTAAAATGGGGATTTTGTGTGTATGTCTGTCGGTCTGTCTGTCTGCCCCCCCCCCCGTATAACTTTTGAATGAACAGTCCGATTTGAACAAACTTTTATTTGTTCGAAAGATCTCGGCGAGGACACTTCATTCTCATTTTCACTTTTTGATTTGAACCATTTTTCGATCAACTTTGAACCATTCAAACAACCTGTCCTTCGCTACTAACTTTTTAGTCAACAGTCCGATTTAGACAAAGTTTTTTTTGTTCGAAAGATCTCATGAAAGGCGTTTCATTCTAGTACTTAAATTTTCGATTCAAACATTTTTTTCATTCAACATTGAACCGTTTAAACAACATGTCCCCGCCTAATTACTTTTGAGTGAACAGTCTGAAGTGAATAATTTTTATTTATTTATTTAAAAAATCTCGGCATGAACAACTCATTCCCATATTTCACTTTTTGATTTGAACAAATTTTCGTTCAATTTTGAAGAGTTCAAGAACACTTAACATTAGCGCGAACGCAGAAATTTAAGCTCAATGTAAATAATGGGCTAAACTAAATATTTACTTCAAACTAACTTCGTTAGAAAATGGCTTTGATGAAGAATGCATAGAATTTTTTTTTTCTGAATAAGCTGTTTTCAGGACTCCGTTCCAACTTCTCAACTCCGACTCCGCAACATGGCACAAATGCAAACTCTGAAAAAATGACTAACTCCTGCCAAATATAATTTTAAACCCTTCAGTTGCTAGAATGCCGATGTGGCTATACGGGAAAATAGACTCGCTTAGCTCCTGACAGAACAACTTGTTATTCTTTAAATTAGCTGCTACAATTGTAACGTTTGTATTTGCAAAAGTATTTTCGGAATACATGTCCAATACATTCTTCTACAAAAATGTATTTCGAATCTTCTTTTACAACAAGCTGCTAGGTTCATTTAAGCTTTTACTTATCGAAGGACATGTTCGAGTTTAAGTACATACTATGCAATAATTTCTGAAGAAGCATCTTAATAGTTTTTTTCGTTTTTTCCACACAGATGCAAAGACAATTATTGCATGCAACATGCCGACAGTGCAGTCATGGGAACAACTAGAGGTTTCATGCTTGCTATGGACTCATGAGTCGGTAGTAGTCAATAAGCAAACTGTATGCAAATGACATGTTATTGAAACTGAGAGTGCCAACAATCTGTTAGCTGATATATATTTTGCATACCAGTTAGAGGCCCCAGCAATGATGTGGTTCAATTTGTCGATTTGAGAAAAAACTTGGGTACTAAGCAGTAAGTTACGATGACCGTGGGGGTTCTTTAAGCCACAACTGAAGCAGAATTACATATGTAATATACACATGTAATATACCTATTTCCCAGTCGTCCCATATCCAGAGACTCGTTTCTCTTTTTTTATGAACTTATCTTTATGGAATAATTAATAACTGCAAAAATAAACTGTTGTTTTGAAAGTATAATACTGTCAGATAAGGTTCCAATTTAAAACTGTAAAATACACAGTAATAAACTAAAACTAGCAATTTTAGTTTCTTACTGTAAAGTTACAATTTAAAGGTTTATTACTGTAATATTAGCGATTTTTTACAGTTTATTACTCTAAAATTAGCTGTAGTATGCTGTAAAAACAACATTCATTTTTTACGGTGCAGAGACTTGGTGACAGGCTGCCCTTTAAATAAAACATAGCCACAGAAATATGTAAATCTGTTTGATACTCACACTCATAAAGGATCATTCGACTGCACCCCTTGGAATTTCTTTAACTTTTGGGCTTTTGATCCACCTTTATACCAATTTTTATGTGTACCTGGCAATGGTTCTTGAAACATAGCAATCATGCTGAATAAAAGAAATGTTCGACTTTCACCCCTCCCATCATGCAACGATTGGCATTAAAATGATCCAGCACTTGTTCAAGCTAAATTTACAAATTTATCTATTTACAAATTTTAATGAAACCCTTTTATTGGTTTGTGAGATACAGCAGCTGTGTTTAACAAGAAAAACGGTCCACCCTCTTAAACAAATTGGCGAAAAAGGTAATTAGCACCAATTCACTTGAGTGTGCCCAAATTTATTCACGTAGGATCAAGATGAAAAGTAAGGTAAGTGTGAAAATGGGGTAATTTAGATAAAACGGTATTAGCGTTTCTGTAAGCAACGAAGGACCCCCCCCCCCCCAAAAAAAAATAGCAGTAGCAACTGGAAGTTCACATCTTCATTATTAGGTTAGGGCTGTTTTTTCACTGATGTGGCAACACTGTACACGCCATTTCCTTAGTTATCCTAACCCTTCTCACAAAATTTGTCAAACAGTTTTTCACAGTCTTCAATTTCTATCCTGTTCAGACTGACGAAATTGTGCTAAGGGATTATTTTCATTATATTTGCATTCAGCTATTAAGCCTTTAACAGGAATCAACTAGAGTTTCGCTGTCTTTTATTTTTAGCACCCTGCAGGAAGGTTTTCATAATTACGCCGTATTTTTCTGGGTAGGGGCAATTATGATTTTTTTTTTTTTTCAAAGTACTTTTTTCTACTCCAAGTCAAATTTTATGATCCAAATAGCTATTTTGACCATTTAACTTATTTGACGTTTTGTAATGATTTATATAAACTTGTATGTTTTGACCGTCCAAATGCCTCGCACTTATGTGAAGAAGAAGCCACCTCCTCAATACACGAGTGAAGACTTATTGACGGCTGTGAATGATATAACAAATGGGAATATGACCTACAGAGAAGCAGTGGACACGTATGCCATCATCCTGGTGTTTTGCACAACAGAGTTAAAGGTAAAGTCAAAATTGATAGGATGAGAGCAGGTCGCCCAACGAACATACCAACTGATGTGGAGCTAACTTTAGCAACATATCTAATTGCTAGGGCTCATATGGGGTTTCCTTGTGACAAGGAAGTGTTGAAAAGCCTTATTCAAGACTTTGCTTTGGCTAATGGGTATCACGTCCGATTAAAAGATGGAAATCCAGGTGATGACTGCCACATTAGTTTCAGGAAGAGTATTCGAACATTTCCCTAAAAAAAAACAGAACTCCTACGAAAATCTAGAAAGAAAGCCAGATATCCCTTCGTGGTTAATCATTTTTATGATGAAGTCATGGAATTCACTGAAAAGCCAGGGTAAGCCAGGAGGAAAAGCATATTCATATTTACCCCATGTACAGTCATAGAAAAAAAAAACGAAACACTCGCTCGTATTCGAAGACTATTAACACTAGAGACACGTGTAATATGTTATTTTTTCAGGAATAATGTGTTCTATAAATTTCTATTGGTAAATTGTTGTTAAGGGGTCGTCTTCATATAAAAATCGGCATCAACTTTAAAATTTTCTATGAAAACCCCCCTTTTTTATCATATATTTGGGATCATCAACATCATTTAACTTTGCGTACCAGATCGTTTTAAATTTGCTCCAGCCGTTGCTTCACAATTGAACTGAGAAAAAACCGTCCCGTAATGTTAAAAATATTTTTGATACTTGGGCACATAATACCTAAACCACGATAGGTACGGCAAAGTTTGTTTTTTTATATCAAAGTATGAACCAACCCAACAATAAAAACGTCATTGACTTCCTCTCAGATAACATTTTGAATTTTTTATGAATTATCAAATTAATATTCGAAAAAATGATGATCTAGAATCATATAATATTTTGATGGAGAAACAATCTAGAAGGGGTTTCAAAGGAGAATCCAAAATGGGAGCTCAAAATATCCAGTAGTTTTTGAGATATGCTAAAAGAACCATTTTTAGGGACCATATACAACTGTGCAAACTGAAACAATAGCAGGGAATTTCTATGCAAAGAAAGAGGAATATGCATATCCACCAGTTGCAGAACATGCTCAGCATTTCTATATAGTATTTAGTTTTCAACAGAAATAATACACTGAAGTGACAAAAGTCATGGGATAGCAATATGCAAATTTTCAGATGGCAGTAGCATCGCATAGAACAGGTATAAATGCGCAGTGCTTTTACAGAGCTTTCATTTCTGTTCAAGTTATTCATGTGAAGAGGTTTTAACGTGATGATGACCGCACGACGTGAATTAACAGACTTTGAACGCGGAATGTTAGTTGGAGCTAGACGCATGGGTCATGCCATTTCGGAAATCGTTAGAGAATTCAACATTCCCAGATCCACTGTGTCAAGAGTGTGCCGAGAGTATGAAATTTCAGGCATAACATCCCACCATGGACAGCGCAGTGGTCGACCGCCTGCACTTAAAGATCGAGACCGGCGACGTCTGCAAAGAGTCGTAAATTCTAACAGACAAGCAACACTGCGTCAAATCACCGTAGAAATCCATGTGGGACGTACAATGGACGTGTCTGCTAGAACTGTGCGGAGAAATTTGGATTTCTTGGGCTATTCCAGCAGAAGACCGACTCGAGTGCCTTTACTGACAGAACGACATTGCTTGCAGCGACTCTCGTGGGCACGTGAGCATATCGGTTGGTCCCTAGATGAATGGAAAACCGTGGCCTGGTCCGATGAGTCACGATTTCAGCTGGTAAGAGCCGATGGTAGGGTTCGAGTGTGGCGCAGACCCCACGAAGCCATGGACCCAAACTGTCAGCAAGGCACTGTTCAAGCTGGTGGTGGCTCCGTAATGGTGTGGGCTGTTTTTTCATGGCATGGACTTGGTCCTCTAGTGCGACTGGACCGAACATTGACTGGAAATGCTTATGTGCAGCTACTTGGAGATCACTTGCAGCCATTCATGGACTTCATGTACCCAAACAACGATGGGATTTTTATGGATGACAATGCGCCATGTCACCGGGCCACAACTGTTCGCAATTGGTTTGAAGAAAATTCTGGACAATTCCAACGAATGATTTGGCCACCTAGATCGCCCGACATGAATCCCATTGAGCATTTATGGGACACCATCGAGAGGTCTGTTCGTGCCCAAAATCCTGCCCCATCAACGCTTTCACAATTATGGACGTCTATCGAAACAGCATGGCTCAATATTCCTGCAGAAGACTTCCAATCCTGCAGAAGACTTCCAACGACTTGTTGAGTCCATGCCACGTCGAGTTGTTGCACTTCGCCGGGCAAAAGGAGGGCCGACACGATATTAAGAGGTATCCCATGACTTTTGTCACTTCAGTGTATGTTGAAAGCAAAACGCTAATAAAACTGCTGAGTATATTTTTAAACTGGTAAACAATCCAATTTTTTTGTCCATTAGTGAGAAGTCTACATTCGTGCAACATGTAGCAATTCAGAAAACTTTTTACGTGGACATTTGATTTTCATAGAAAACTGTGGTGTCTCGCAAGGTTATTTGGAATAATTTGTGACGATTAGACGTTTTTTTTTAAATTCTGAGCCACGAGTTTTAACATTTTTGCCAAACCTAATACAGTAGCTTATATAAATACAAGAGGTTACTTTTAAGTTGTAATCTCTTTTCAGAAGGTGTGTTCTGCAACTGTTAGTGCGTATGCGTAGCTAAAAGTATCTATCTTTGTTCAATCAAAAAGATAGAAAGTTGTGTTTTCCCCTTGAACTAGGGTTTCCTTTGAAGTAGGGTTTTCTCTTCAAATTTGAAAAAATATTATAACTTTAACAAAACCCGAGAATTTTAAATTAATTACGAAAAGCAATCTTTTTTTTGCGAGTAGTTTTAGGTAATTTAATTGAAAAAATATGAATTGTCTACTCTTTGTAAATTTCGACCTTGAAAGTAGCATTTTAAATGTGGTGGTGGTCCCTAAATCTTTGGTCGGTCATAACTTTTGTTATACTGGTCCTAAAGTGATGCCGCTTGGTACCCAGCATACTTTTGGCCCTCCGAACCTAATTATGTAACCAAATGTAGGGGTTCCTATTTGAAAATTCAGACTTTGAGTTCATTTCACTTTGTATATAGCCCCTTATCAAAATTTTACTCACTAGTTTTAAAGAAGACTTTAATCCATGTCAAAAGACACCTTTCTTTTGTTCTTGGCAAGTATAGCAGCCGAATAATTCAGGGTGTTTCGTTTTTTTTTTCTATGACTGTACTATGGGATAGTTATGAACAATTGGGGTAATTAAGATCAAGGATTTTTAAAAAACTTCCATCAGCCAAAAAATTAAAAAAAAACGGTCGCTCAGTGCAACAGAGGAGTTAATAGTTGTTTCTGATGGGTATACTGATTTTTAAATAAAACAGGGTGCTCCAGACAGCAATTAGCGTGCGAAAGTAAAAATGTGTTCATAATTACCCCTACCTACCCTACAAGAAAAGTGTTTTGTAATAGAGCTGGAACAAAAACGGATTCATTTACATACAGATACTTTTCTGATATGTCTAAGATGATTTTAAAGCACCTTATAACAAGTAAATCGCTTAGAATCGGATTGTTTAACGAATACAATTCTTTTTTATACTTTTCATAATGATTTTTTTTAAAATAAGTTTTGCTGAGATCCTCTTTTGCATCGTCACATCACGTAAACTAATGAAAATTTGCTTTTTAAGCTTTAGCTTTTCACTTTAATCACGTAAACTAGTAATCCATAAAATAAAGAAGTCGAAAAGTTCAGAGATTGTTTTTATTTTATCAGAAAATAAAATCTCGAAATATTTACTTAAGCCAGGTTTAAGTATAAGCAAAACGCAAAGATGTGCGTAGTATTTTAACGTATATTAATTACTTTAATCATTGAATTAGCATAAATTCCATAATATATTAATTAAGCATTTATTGAATTCGAGATCTGCTAATATAGTGAGAAAGAGATTCAGTTCATTGTAATATTAGCAAGTATATTACAGTAATTACTAGTGAGATAGTTTTATAGTAACGGGATTCTGGACGGACATATGCTGCTTCGTGTTCGCTTGGCATATGCATACGTGCATACTTAGTAAAACTAAATAAAGCTTTTGATCTTGCAAAACAAACTATACATCGGAACTAGGTGTATATTATTTTTTCTTTTCAATGCTAGAATCGGTAATAAATTGCACCGTCAAAACTGAATGTTGTTTTTACAGTATAATACAGCTAATTTTATCGTAATAAACTAAAAATTGCTAAATTTACAGTAATAAACTATAAAATTTCTACTTTTGCAGTACTAAACTGTAAAATTGCTAATTTTACAGTAACAAACTGCAAAAGCGCTTCAGTTCATTACCGTGCATTTTACAGTTTTAAGCTGGAACCTCTGCTGCCAGTATTATAATGTTGTTTTTACAGCATAACACAGCTAAATTTTACGGTAATAAACTAAAATTTCTAACTTTACCGTACGAAACTGTAAAATTGCTAGTTTTACGGTTTACTACAGTTTATTGTGAAATTTAACGGTTTTAAATTGGAACCTATCCTGTCAGTATCATACTGTAAAAACAACCTTTCCTTTTTTGTAGTGTCTAATTAGATAGTTAATTGGAAGGTGGATTGGAAAGGGAAGCGAGAAGGATGTGAAGTCCCTAAGTAAAAAATCAATTAAAAATAAAAGACAATATATAAAACACTTTTAAAACAGAATTTTAAAAAAACAAATACATCTCATACAAATTTAAATTAAACCAAAAAAACAAAAAAGAAATTATACTTAGGGGCTTGACGTCCTTCTTACTTCCCTTTCCACTCCACCTTCCAATTAACTATCTAATTAGATGCAATAAGATATTACTTGATGGTATTTTAGTGCACATTTCCGAAAAAAGATTTACTTCCAAAAAAATTTATTTTTTGCGCCAGCATTGTTGTATTCAAGCCCAATATCTGATTCAAAAAAAATGGAAGTGCCACTGTATTTTATCCTTTAATAAAATCTTCAAATTCATTTAATCCCCCTGTCTTGGAGTATAATTTATTTTCCCCAGATTTGTTGACATTTCTCACCGTCACTGGAAAAGTTCAAAAGTTTAGACCAAAAAAGAATGGGCGGAAGAAAATATTCCACCAAAAACTCTGCTCAGGACATTCCAATTTTATCTCTAGTTCTCTGAAAAATTCTTTCATCTGCCAATAACTTTTGCTTCAGAACTTTTGTGATAAGCGTCACGTATAAATAGATTTTAGAAGAGCAACGGTCAGACAAAATTTTCAGACAATGCAATGCCCAATGAGAATATATCTCTTACTAATTTTCTTATGAAAACAATTGCGTTTTGAATACATTAATCTCGTTACACTGTTAAAAATTCAGGAAGCTTTTATGGTAAATGTTACTGTAAAATGTAGCGTTTACAGTACAGAAAATTTTTACAGTAAATTAGACCGATAAAAAAATTGCGATTGCAGCGCCAATTGATCACCACGTGACTTACTCTGCGATGCAGATGACACTCTATTTCCGTTCCCCTGATGTGTCTCAGCTGCTACCGTGGATAGTAAAGCATTGTGTAAAAGTTGGGCCCCGGGTTCGATCCTTGTCGCTCGTATCTCGCGCTTTTTCATTCTCGTTTTCTCTTCCTTAAAATTTTACAGTAAAAAATATTTACCGGCAACATGAATGCCAGTAACTTTTACCGTAAAATATCGGGACAATTTTTAACGGTGTAGTTACTCTACACATTTTTTCTTGATAACTAGCCTTAAATTTTAAGAAATAGTTGCTACTTTTCCATAAAATTAATAATGATCATTAACTTGCGGCTATAAAAATTATTAGTTCTTAAATGTGTTTTAGTACTTATCTCTCAATAGCACTCGTTCACAATTCTTTTACATGACTATTTTTTTATCCCTCTAAATAAAAAATAAGGAATATTATTCTTTAATATGGTTCATTGATTATGATTCTAAAATTATCATCATAAACCCAAAGAAAACAATACTAGCTAAGAATTTGTAGGAATAGTTTTATCTATATATTTATTCTAAAACTTATACTAAAATTTTGTGACAGAAAATTAGTATCAAACGACTTTTCCAATTATCGCTTCCTTAATAAGCAACGTAGCATTTATATTCATTTTAAAGTTACTTGCGTTCCATCAAGGTTACAGAGCAAAAAAAGGACATAGCTACTTCCATTTCTCGCACAACAATTTCTAACAAAATGCCATGCAATCATATCGTTGTTGTGAAGAGAATGTTTGAACAGATAAGACGTTATTTTTTTTATAAAATATTGCATCAGAATTAACTTCTTACAATTCGACTACTTGCATCTCAAACGGCAACAAAATCAATTCAGAATGTTCCATCAAAAATCAACAACCAAAACTAAATTTTTATTATTTTTATGCCATTCTTCACTGCAGTTCAGTTCAGTTCATTTTATTCAAAACAAGAAAGGCTAAAATCAATTCGCAGACGATCGCTAGAGATCAGTAGCAAGAGGATTCATAATATTAAATTAATGTAAGTGGTACTTCTGAGTACCGTCAGAGCATAAAGTGTTAAAATAAGATGCTGATACATGTGGATTATATCTCAGAAAAAACGGTATAAATCTTCATTCGGTGAATTTATTGTTTTTGTTTTCTTAAAATTGCAGATTTTCTCAAGAACATGTAAGGCACGTTATAGTGGCATAAAGCTCATTTAGAGTACAGGCTGACCTGTCCGACATTTTGGTTCAAACACAACTGTGGATCCAACCTTGGTTCATGTATTTGGAAACACACTATAATATCGTCCCTAGTTGCTCTGACGTAAAATAAGTTATGATAATGTGAATAAAACGTCACATCAAGTAAATCTAGAAAAATAATTTATTTTTCAAATTTGAAAACAGTTTCAGTAAACATAGACAACGTTTTAAAAAGTGCAAATATGTACATTGAAAATTATATGTACATTGGCTATAAAATGCAAACCCCATCGTTAGTGCATAAAAATTAAAAAGTATATACATTTTTTTTTATTATTATTTTTTTAATTTTTTTATTTTTTTTCATTTTTAATGAGGCTGCGGTGGCTACTGATCATTTGCAGACCTAGTGTATTCCCCGAGACTGGCATCCATTATATCATGTGGCACCATCATCAGCGGAATGCCATTGCCACGAGAATATGTGACGCCCAGTTTCGCCACTTTATGGAGGCACCTGTGCTCTATTCGATGCGAAACTGTACTAGGAGTTTAATTTTGCCAAGAGATAGTCAATGTCAATCGAGTACTCGAGGGTTCTTTTACATGCCGCATTCTCATACAACATGGACGCTGTCGATTTTCTGCATCTTGATAATCCACCGACTGGAGTTCGGTTTGATCCCGCGCCTTTGGACGTGAGAGCTGGCCCGTCATTTAGGGGGGGGGGGTCAATTGTCCCCCCCCCTCCGGCTTTGAGAAATCAATGCATTTACATATAAGTGGGCGTGGTTTTTAATGTTTTCCGATGAAATTACATCGTGTTTAGGCCCTTTGCCCCCCCCCCCCTGGAAAAACTTGAAATGACGTCCCTGCGTGAGAGGCCAGCGTCTTAACCACTACATCACTCTGTCTGCAAAATGTTGTCTATTTTAACTCATTTCATAGTACAAAGCTTTCGTCTGCTGTTTTGCAATTAAAAACAGTTTGTTATAAAATGTTTCCAGTAACAAACACCATTTGCCTTCCTTCAACGTGACTGAGTACACATACCAGTAGTTCCACACTTATCCCGTTTGGAACCGAAAGGTCATACTATAAGTACTCTCCTTTTATAGAAGTCTTACAGTGTCGAGCTGTTTCTGCTACTAAAACGTTCTGCATTCAAAAAGTAAAAGCAAAATTTTACTTTTAATGCTACTGTCTTGTCGTAGTACAGGCTAGACAAACTTCGTGCACCTGAAAATATACGTTCCTGCTACTACATATGCAAAATCTGTACTCTTCGGACGATATCTATGATAGACGACACTTCATAAGTTTAAAATCTACAAATTTAAATTTTGAGCTAACTAACTATCTGTATATATCAAGTTTTTATTTATTTATATATGTGTCTTTTTATTGTTATAAATGTGCTCTTTAATCATTAACCATTTTCTTTCAGTTTGGTTACTTTTTAAGTCTTTATTTTTGAGGATTTTCTCTCTTATTATTTTTTTCAGAAATGTAAGCGTACTTTTTCTAAGCAAATTTCGTTTTTAAATACAAATATATAGTACACTAATACAATTTGATAGAGAGTTATAGCTAGTTTTTAAGCATAATATTATGGCTGAATTATGTAATAAATATATATAAAAGGAAATATTTATTCAGAAAAGTAATACTCGGATGAAAATAAAATCACAGTATCTCCTTTTTAAATCGAACCATAATTTTTCTGTACTTTTAGAAAAGAAAATGTTGACAGGCAATTCTTGACACATCTTGAACTAAATCCAAAAGCAATTCAAAAATCATTTATTACTTCAAGTCTCCCAATTTATCTCTACCTAAACGAAGTACTTCTTCTTTTTATTTTGATTTATCAAACTTTCTCGCCACCAGAAAATCAATCTCCGATTTTTATAATACTAAAAATGAATTTCCGAAAAGAATCAGAACCACACAATAAAGCTCAGTTTTAAACATACGCCATTTTCTATAGTTCCGGAAAAATCAATTCAACTGCCAATAACTCCTGTTTTAGAACGTTCCAGATATAGCTGTCACTAAATAATAGATTTTACAGGAAAAGATAGCCTGGTAATAAAAAAAAAACTTTATGAATTGGAGTTAAAAAAATACTTTTTCTACTCTGAGAATGATGGAACACTCTGAAATACTTATCAGTTACAAAAATTACTTACAATTAATACATTGTGATTTGCACATTTAGTCAAGCAAATGTATTTAAAAAATGTGCGTGTGTGTCAACTGTAATAATGTATGTCAAATGTATTTTTAATAGTTTCTGATAGTAAAAAAAAACTTTATGAATAGGGGTAAAAAAAATATTACGTTTTCTACGCTGAGAATGATGACATAATATCAAATGCTCTAAAAT
>JAXGGA010012012.1:0-40287 GCA_038373865.1 Uloborus plumipes | reverse complement strand
TTTAGCAAGAAAAAAGTCATATATATCGTCCTGGCATTGCTTCTATTACGTAAAAACATTTGGCATAATTTTATGTTAATGAGGAGAATTTTTGCGTTCCTACTAGGTATTATATTTTTGTACTTTTTGCGTTATTAGAATACTTGAAATTGAGACAAAAGAGCACCACAAATATATGTTTTTCTCAACTGCAATATTTTTAACTAATACTGTTACCATTTCAATCTAACCAAATATAATACAAAAAAAAAATTAATAATATATGTAGCATCTTTAGAAGTTTGTTTCCAAAACTGCTTTCAATATCAATGCAATATTATCATTAAATTTGTGTATGCCCAAACATTCATGATTAAATACGAAGAGAAATAATACTGTATGGATTGTATTACCCAATGGTTCAATTTTCTTTAATCAAATTTACTTAGATATAAAGTCAAAATGCATTCAAACCCCACAGATAACTGAAGAACATAATTATGCAACACCTTAAACAATGTATATTCAGTTATTTCAAATATGATTTTATACACTGAAATATCCATACCTTCTTTTACGCTTAGTTTTTAACTGAAAGTTTTACTGAAACTGAATCATTGAAATTCTCTTTGGACCAACTGACAAATTCAGAGGAACCTACAAATTATGCAAATATGTTACTCCAATGATGGATAGGTCGCAGAGGTATAATTAATTGCAGCTCAATGTAAATACAGCGGCCGAGATTCTGAGAGAAACGTTAATTGCGAAATGATGGTGCGTGAAAGATTAGTTGTACGCGGAATATACCAATGGTTTGTCACATTTGTTGAAAATGTAGAAATAAACGAGGGTGACAGTTGTAAAAGTGAAAAATATTCCTAAGTACTTATCAAAACCATTCGAAGTATAAAGATATTTAAATAAAAAATACATGTTATTGTCAGGCTTTAATTATTATGCTTTTATCTTGAAACAGTATTGTATACTAACATACAATAGGTTATTTTAAATAACAAAATTGTTAGAAAAAGTTGTTTCCACAAAATAAAAGTTTGTTCACAAATCTTTTCTTTAATATTAAGTAGTATCTTACGTTGAAAAATAATAAACAATATTGAAATTTTAATTATTGGCATTGAATAATAGAGTTCCAAAACTGTATGGTCGTTTCAGTTTATTTAAGTTTGAGTTAATTACTTCTTTTAACAGCACACTGCTGTTTCTTCAGTAACTGCGGCTACTCTGATGCGTAGCTTATCATATAAATCCTTGTTACTTATCATGTACTATTTGTTCTACTAATGTATTTGTGTTTAAGGGTTTTAGCAGATCTACTCTTTGAGATTCTTTTCTTTCTGTCATTTTATTTTAATCTATTTAGTCATGTTATTTATTTATTACTGTGATTGCATACAATATTGTTCAAATAAATTTATGCAATATGAAAATGCTCTTCACTACCAACGGCATACGCAGAAATGCAAAATTTTATATCTCAACATCAGCATCACGTCAGTCTTTGTAAGTTTAAAAATAGTCTCACAATGATTTATCATAGTGCACAACATGAAATTATTTCAGAATCTAAAGTAAGGTGTGGTGCAACATGTAAAATTATAAAGTTAAAAAAAGAGATCTGTTCAATGTTACCTCTACGGAAAGGTCATTTAAGTAGATAGCGTACGAAAATCTCCAGAAAAAAAAGTTTTTCTTAGTTCATAAGAGCTGCATATTTTCTGGTAACATTGTAGAGGTAAAATTGAACGCATCTTATTTTTCAACTTTATAGTTTTATTGATTGCATTACACCTTACTTTAGATTCTGAATTAATCTCATGTTGTGTAAGGGTGTTCTGACGTAGCGCAATGATGGATAATATTTTTAGGTGTTAAACCAATGGTTCAATTGATTCGAAAACAAGCATTTACGACACACTAATAACTAGACCAGATAGAGTAAAAAGCTTTGTAATAGAGTAGAATAGCCATAGCAGGAAGCACACATACCCAGCAGAATGACGCATACACCAGCAAAAGAGGTACACAAGTGGCTCATAACCTTCTCAAAGAGTCAAACTTTCTTTCTTTTGCTTACATTAGAATGTACTTTTTTTCTTAGCTCAATAATCTTTCTCTCTATACACTTGGAACTAATCATCCCAAAAACGGTACAATATTTTAGACTTTTTTTTTAAATCTGAAAAGACATGCCTTCATCTATCGTACACCTTTAAATACAATCATAAAAAACTCAAAGAATCCGCCCTTAATAACTCCGATTTGCTTCAATCTGGTAAGTAAGTGATTGCTTCGTATGGATACGATTTCCTGCTACAATTAATTATTCTGCCGTGCCCTAAGGAGCATGTGACTGTGTCGAGAGCTAATTGCTGTGAGATGAGTAGCGCGTGCTTTAACCTACACTCGCTCTCACACCCCTCAGAAGACACGCGGCATGTGGGTGCTTCTCACGATCTCTGTGCTCCAGATATATGCATTCACGTGAGCGTCCTTAAATGCCATGGAATAAAGAATGGGTAATGAATATGAAACTCAGGAGGCGGTTGGTATGTCGAAGGTGGATTGCTATTTAGGTGATTTAAAGGGTAGCTGTTTTGCTTCTTATTACAATTGATTTGATTTAAACCATGATTTAGTAAGCATTGTTGGAAGCTATTTTACAAATCAGCAGACGCAAATTATTTGCTGCTGCCGAATTGTCTTATTAAAAAAAGGAATCGTTCGTCTATCAGAGAAAAATATCAATAATTGTTAAAATATTTACTTTTACTTAAAAAGCTTTTTAAATATGTTTTCTTGTATGAGATTTTTTGGTTTCTGTATTTTAAGAATTAATGCGTATTCTCAGGGCATTGTGAAGATTTCTTTTTTATTTTACTTTATTTTTTATTTTTTGCTATATTTTTAAAAATGTTTCAGCAAATTACTGATAATTGAATTTTCGGCTTCTGCTTCGCTCTTATTCTTTTAACAATTTCTTTTCTCGACTGGTATTACAACAAATCAATTTACAGTATTTTATGTTTTTCTGAAAAATTTTATACAATTATTAATAAAGAAGCTATAACGTAAAAACGTTGGCGTCAAATCCGACGTTCAACTAGGATTATCTCTAATTCTAATCAGCTTATTAAATAACAACGTCCCTAGCAGGCTTTCTGATGGGCTACATTTTTTTTTTATTATTATCATTTTGGTCTAAAACTCATAGTATAAAAAAGATTCTTTTATTTTCTGATTTAATTGTTCAAGGAAGAAAAATAGTGTTAGGAACACAGAAAACTTCTTTAAATAATAAAGATAGTAAAATAAGATTACAACACACTTAAAAACTTTTTTTTTTAATTGATTCGATCGAAAGGACTGTTTCGCTATTTTTATATTGTGTTTATGAATTGACCACCCTCGGAACCAGTTAAAGATCAACGAGCATTACAACAAGCATGTACCAACTGGTAATGTGGAAAGTTGTATAGCTCCAACCTTTTGACTATCTCATTTAAACTAGAGCAGAGCTTTCTATTTATTCCTAGCATTATAGCAAATGTAAAGACAAACGAGTATTGATTTACCTACAGCACACGTGCAACAAATGGTGAAATGGGGAGTGGTGCAATTCCAATTTAACGGCCGGAACACCTGGATGGGAGCAAGCGTTTCTTAACTAAAGTGATAAAAATGTTTAAAAAAAAACCTCTGAACTTAGCGTTTTTGAGCATATAACTCACATGTGAGACACTAAAACTACAATAATGCGGAAACTTGTTGAGTAGCAGTTTGTGTTGAATTAGCAGTTCAAGAATCTGCTCTTATAAACTACCAATAAAACAATAACCAGTTTTTATTCATAGTGTTTAGTTATAATGTAACTACATAAGTTTGAATATATATATATAGCCATTTCATAGCTATTATTCACGCAGCGATTCAGAATACATGCTGAAACACACATAACTCCACTATCGCAACAAAGCTGACTTTACTGGAAAAAAAAACTAAAAGTTTGGTTCCAAATATTCGATCTGTGAACATTTCGTAATGAGGCAGATATAAAGCCTGAAGTCAAATTCTTGTTTCAGTAGCTGTAATACGTCACGAACTAATTCAGATGTGATATTTTTCCTTAAATCTTATAAATTGCTTAATGGGGCATAAACACACGATTTTTGGTTGAATTTGTAAAAAAAGTCAGATCCGGAGAGCACCTTAGTCTCGGAAGATGGTGAGTATCGTCATCAGAACCTCGTCCAATTCAGCGACCAGAAAGTCCGTTACCGTCAACAACTGTCAGGTAATAAGAGTTATGCCCTTTATTGTTGGAAAAAATGAAAAACCATTGAGCGGGCCATGTTGCAATGAGTGAAACACGAATTAGACTTTAAACGTTATATCTATAGATTTAAGAAAATTTTACCAATCGAATATTGGAGAAACAGTTTTTTCTCCAGTAGAGTCAACATTCTTGCCGTTTCTTACAGTATGCTTTTTTAATAAACGAGGAAAACCCTAGTGATAATTATGATACTCAATATATTATGAACGTTGTTTATTTATTTATTTTATTTATTTATTTTTTTATTTAGCATAAATGGGCGAAAATAAATAAATTAATATATGCTAATGGTAAATGCCACTCAACAAATAAGCTGTTGTCTAGAGTTTAAATGTTTGAATTAGTACCGAAACATAGTTGCTAAAACCGCCTAAAAACGTAAAACGAGACAACAATTTACTAAACGTTTCAAGCAATTTGTGATCACTCCAAACATCCCCTAATTACTTTATCGCTTTGGATAATTTTGACGAGATAATTCAACACACATAAATTGCTCAAAAACTAATGGCAGCTACCAACTTCTCTGCTTTAAAATCTAATCTTCAGTTCAATCACAATTTTCCCTCATTTCTGGAAACTCGCAACCCCAGCAGAAAATGATGCTGCTAAGGCTATTTGCCGCTCAGAGATCCTTCGATGTGAAGTCGCTTATGAGCTCCTGCCTATGTACAGTTCAAAGAATCCTTTTGTCTGCTGAGTATTAACAGACCATTAAACTCCCAGCACGCGAGGACATTGTGCTTTTAGAAGACAATAGAGTGAGGCCTGGCATGGCGTCCCTTCTATTTGTCGAATATTCGCATGCCTCTTGGGGAGGTTGTAGAGCTCTAGTTATTGATGAGTTTTAGCGAAGAGGATAAAGGATAACCCAGTTTATGACATGCTGCATAAACAGAAGCCGTATAGAACAAAAAGGAAGGGATTTCATGTATAGAGGACGGAAGCTTATACCAATCTAATTTTCAGTGGAAAGATACTTTTACCGATCCGTTTTCTACCCATCATTTAAAAGGGTCTTGGTAATTTCAATTTTAGGAGCGCATTTGCTAAGAGTGATGTAACTAGGCCTGATTATCAAGCATGTCGTACTATTACTGGTTTCAAAAACTGGTTTATTAATGTACATTGTATTGAATGGCTAAGGAGTTCTAGAGGCATGTTTTTCTAAAACCTAGCTTGATGCAAAGCTGAAAATATGAATTTAGATCATAGATATCTATTGAATCATATTGTTAGCTTAATGTTTCGTTAATAAATTTAATTACGGAACCACTAATAAAGTTATTGAATTACAACAGTTCAAGCAAATCACTAACATTTTTTGATAATTATAACAACCTGAAAGTTAAAATCTAATAAATGAAAACATATATTTCAAATCTCGGGGACTTATGCTGAACACTTAAAGAAACAGAATTTTGATGATATTGGATTATAGTATGTTTTAACGAATTTCGTAACAGTATTTAAAAAATAACACCTGCTAAAATTAAACGATTTCGAAAAGTATTTTTATTTTTTTCTGGTTCATTCCTCTCAAAATGTTGTCGAATTGCTCCATAGGTATATAGATTAGTAAGAGAAACAAAATTACCTTTATCTTTATTTTTTTAACTCACCATCTCTTGAATGTTCGATTATTAATGCATCTTTTTTAAAAAATGCGATTTTTTTTACGATTGTTTGTAGCCAATTTTAAACGCAGGAAAACTTTGGATTTTATTGTGTTTCTAACATTCATTAGGACTAGAAGTAAAAATTAGGAACACATTTTATATAGAAATTTTTTCATATACTTTACTCTGGCACAAAAGCTAAAAGATTGCCTTTTTTAATACACTTAATATTTTCAAAATTTGTGTTTGTACAGTTTGTATTTGTGCTTTAATGTTTGGAACATCTTAATGATAGCTCCGTTAAATATTAAGGAGACTGGATTCTAACTTCGGTAAGGAACTGACGCTCACATAGACATGTACATGCGCGCACACACACACTGGTTTGGTCAAAAGGAATTTGAACACATATTACCTCGAAAGAACTGAAATGTATTAGTCATAAGCTGGAAACACTTCTGTCGTTTTCAGATTTTACGAAAGTTAAAAATTACTTTCAGCTCTGCAGTTAGAATTAGTATAGTATTATTTTATATTTCAGACTAATGTAATTAATAACTCAAATAAATATTTTTTTCACATGAAATTGTGATATTTATTCAGACATAGACTGCGTTAAATACACTTATTATTAAACTGAACGTATTTCCAAATTACTTAGATTATTTATACATTAGAAATGCCTCTTTGCATTAAAGTTATATTTGAGCCTTTGTTTCTTTGTATTCTATATTAATTCATACATAATTTCTACAATAAATACTTTATTTACACCGTTATACGATATTTATGCAAACATATGACTCTTTCAGAAATTCACTTTGCATAAGCACGTGTTTAGGAAAGAAAACTGCATTAATATGGTTCTCAATGAAGTAATGCTTCCTCAAATGTGAAAGATAATGTATCGCACGTTCACGAAACAAAAGTTTTACCACCAAGCTGAGGAAACAGGCTTTGGCGAACCTGTAAAGCATTAATGCTTCGTATTTACATTGTTTCTCAGCTAAGCCTCACTTGTTGCACTCTATGGCGAAAGATGTTCCTGGGGAAAATTTTCCCTTTATTCTCTTGTCGTAGGAGCTTTAGCTACGTCCTACGCAAAATGATAAAATTCGTCGGAGGAAAAGGACGCATGATCCTTTGAAATTCCATTTCCATCTTTTCTGCAAGGGATGAGTTGGAGGATAAGAAAGACCACCTGTGGCTCCGTCGTCATAGTGACGGGATTCAACCACTGTTTGAAAGAAGGCGGGGCATGGTAGTTCGCGCTGCAGTGACTCCGGAAAATGAGAAATTAATGGCTTGAGTGTTGTTCTATTGATTGGCTGAATGTCTGCTTGTGAATTTTCGCTTGATTTTGCTGCCATTTTGGAGAATGTTCATTTGCTGCTACAAAGGCGCTTGTTGCGAGTCAAAGAGCTTGGCGGAGATCAAAGGAAAATATTTTATTTAAGAAGGAAAATAAATTTGTCTTCAAGTAAAATGCAATTTAATAAGGGCAGAAAATTTTCGAGAGCACTCCGATATTCAGACAATAGTTCTGACCTGATCAAATGTTAAAGCTACTATTCTTTCAATTTTAAAATAGGTGTCTATCTCAAACACTTTAATGATTTGTTTTTATTTTTCCTTTTTTTTAACACACGGACTTAAAATAACTCTCATCGATATAAATAATATTTTTACCATGCTTTTTTTTTCACTTTAAATTTTCATTTTTAACTCATTCTTAGTTAAATAGTTTATTTTCAGCGTGACTAACAATTTAACATAATATTTATGACAATGCAATTAAAGAAGATTGTGAAAACTACATATGTTTGTGAACTAATGTTTATTGGGGGAGAGAAGCCTCGAAACAGTTTTACAGTAAATGTACTGATTGAAATTCTTTGAAAAAATGCAAAAAAAAAAAAAAAAAATGTTTTTTTTTTTTTAATGTGCCACGTAGCCATGTTGTTTAAAAGTAAAGCAATTAAATATATACTCATTTATTAAAAACAAATAATGATTTCAGAATCATTCAGTTGAAATTATGCTGGATTTGCTTAACAGCTTGGAAATTTTGGCATCATAGTATTTAAACTCCTTCAACTTAATCCTATTCTGCAAGACAATTGATGGTATTCTTCTCATAATAATTAGAAATAGCTTATGAGTATATTTTAATTTTGTTTTTACTCAAGCTTAATTTAAAGGAAAACCATTCTTCTCTTGACTTTTAAAAGCAAAAGTCTGTCTACAAATAAACGTGTAGATCATGAGTAAGTTAAAAGTTAACTGAAACATTTTGTCCTAAAAATAGTAATGCAAATTTGTGCTGGTATGAAAGAAAATTTATTTTTTTTTAAATTTATTTTCTCTCTGTTTATTTATTCCTTTTAAAAGACATACTATTGTTTGAAAACAGTACTATAAATTCGACCCAATGCCGAAAATGCTATAATGTTCTTATTTTAAAACATAATAATTCAAAAACTGCCTTAAGAAATTGTATAACTAATGTGTCCTAATATTAAAACTGCTACATATTTCTTTTTATTCTTCCATTTTTTCACCAATGCCTATGACTGAAACCAGGGCACTCGAATCAAATTGGGATTCCGTTCCAGAATATGCAGTTTATCCCAGATCTCCCCTCCTAAAACCTCGAGGGGTTAGGCAAGGATCAGATGCGCAATTGCGTACTGGGATATATGATTCTTCTTCCATCTTAGTATCTTCTTGGGCTTTTTCTTCTTCGAGGCTAATGAAAAAATATTGCATTTGCGCGAATGTAGATAGATATCTGCGTCTTTTCCGTTTTATTCGCCCACCTTTTCTTACAATCTTCTTCCAAGACGGTTCTATATTTCTCCTCTGCAGCACTGAAGTCTTAGCCCAAGGAGTGGGGCAAATACTTTACAGACATTTTTGAGAAATGCCGGTATTGAGATGAGAATGAAAAATGAGCCGGCGTTGAGTTTTATCTTGGGTTATATGTCTGCTTTAGGTTCAGCTAAATGAGAATGGTAGGTTTCATTTTTCTTTCGGTAAAATCCGGAAATAGTTTTCCGTGCGAATAAACTCAAAAAAAAGTAACTTGTTTCAATAACTTCTGAAAGATTTTTTCTAAGCACTGGGTTTTCTGTATTAAAAATCTTACTTTGTAATATTTATAAAGCGTATTTTATAACGGTAAGAAATTGATCGTAATAAAACAGAAAAAAAAACACAAACCGTAGATGGACAATGAAAAGTGAATGTAATTTCGTAGTAATTTGATCAAATAATATTAATTTAAAAAAAATTATCAACTAAAATTTGAAAAAATGTTATTGATTAATTGAAAATTTCCTATCAGAAAATGTAAGACTCATCTGTCGCAAAATCAAAAGAAAAGTTACTCACACGTATCAATAAATGCTTGTGAAAGACAACGGAGTCAGAGAATTTGCTCTTAATCTGCCTTAATTATTGACTTATTAAGGAAATTTTAATTAAGTTTTATTAAGTATTTACAAGTATTTTTTTTATTTACTCTAACCTACGGAAATTTAAAACCCAAACATTAATTTTCAGCTGACGGTCCTGCGGACCATTGGAAAAGTTGATCGGTCCTCAAAGGTTCATTCTTATCAACGTTTAAAAATTCTCCTTCAATGATTACTAATATTTAAAATTAATGTTTATTGCAAGTAAAATATGAGAAAAATATAAAAATAGAACTTACGTAACATTTCTTTAACCCTTAATAAGAAAATAAAAATAAAAAAAAAAGCTTGAAAAAATAACTCTCTAGTCCGTAAAGTTTTTTTTACAAATTTATACTGGACAGCTGGTCTAAAAAAGGTAGAGAAACATTCTCCAAGAACGTATAATTTAACCTCTTGAGTTCTTTATAAGGTCACTTGATATAATTATTACTTAAATTCAATACGTAACTGTCTTGAAAAATACAGAAAGTATAATTTGTTCATAAATAGTTCCTTGGCTGTAAATGACTTATTGCAAGGTGAAACTAAATAATGAGGAAATTAATAAATGAAATGGATGAAGTCATGTATGAATATTAAAAACTACATGTGTTCTTCTTTCCTTTTAGTTAAAATGCAAGCTGTGAATTTCATAAAGAAGCACTACAAATAATTAAAGTTTACTTCTTCATTTCTATTTCAAAACATTGATCATAAAATGTTTTTCTTCTAAGAGAGCTTCTATCATACTTTGATGGAGAAATCCCAAAATTTAGTCAGTTAACCATCCACAGTAAATATAATCAGTTTTTACTCATTTTTGAATGTAATGTTACACACACTTTGTTCGACTACTAGAGCCTGATTTATAATAACTAATGACGTGACCCTATTTATGACAGAAACGTGTACTGAATTTCCCACGAGCATTACAATGAAATTGAAAATGAATTAAAAATTTTACATGAAATTGAAAATGAATTAAAAATTTTACATCATTGAAAATGATGTAAAATTTTATGGTTTTTTTCGTACGAGCATGTAAACTATCTATCGTGAAATACCAAAATGATATAATCGAAACAATAAATTTTCTTCAAAAAACTTTTGAATATGAATTTCATTCAGAAATTGTTTGAAATATTGAAAATAAATTGTATGAACAAAACCGAACAAATGCGTGACATAAAAAACTTAAATGATTTCAAGCAACTAGCTTGCACGGGTCCCGTCTAGTTTTATAGTTTACGATCATGAATGAAGAATTCATTTAAGTACTGCCACACTAGAACGTAGTCTTTGAAAATAAAGCTAATTATTATTTAATGCCATTAAACTGTCATTTTATACTGCAGCTTTCCTTAAAACAAACTTGAGAAAGGGAAATATATACTGTCCACGAATATATTTTATAAAAACGAGTAGATACTTTGAGACAAATTGGGTAAAATCCATAAATTCAAAACGAAACAAGATAATGAAAAACGTCCCCCGTTCACCGAAGAAGTCACGTGGCGCTACGGAAGTTAATATCGGGAAAGGGACTGGGAGAAGCAGTGAAAGATTTTTTTTTTCTCCTCTCTGTTCCACCTTGCAATGTCGCGATCTTAGCAAGATCCAGTTTATTTTTTCGCTGTATATGTAAATAGATACCAAGGAAAGAAAATAGAAAGGGATTGAGGGGGGACTAGAAACATTGCTTATTGGCTGTAGGTATTTCTTTAGCTTCCATCTAATATGGATAATAGCGTTTGCATTTCTATCTCAGGTTGTAAAATATTGGGGCAAAAAAATTGAGTTGCTCCTGTGCGCCAAATTTGTCTTTTGTATTGACATTATTTTGTTTTGTACTTGTTTAGACATTCATTTTTGTTTCCTATGAATGTTGGTCTGAAAAGTTTTACTTATGTATATGTTCATCAAAGAATTTTGATTGCATGAATATAAATGGGGAAAATTCAACTATGGAAATAAATGTTAACTTTGTTTAGAGCTATATCTAGAAGTCATATATATATTTGAGCACATTTAAGGTCAGCTTTCTGCAGAATCTGTAAGAAATTGCAAGTGCTTAAGAGCTTGAGGCATTAGCAGGTAGCAAAATACTGAAGTATGGAGGAAAATGCAAAAGTATACTTTGAGTTGCAACCCTAGCCATCTGAAAATATTTTAACAAGGTTGCTGATTTCAGTCCAAAAATGGTTACCTCTGAAATTTAAGGTGTATGATCATGTAGGCAATTTTCAAATTTTGATTCTCCAATTGTAATATTTTGTGGTATCATAACAAGTGCTATTCAAACAAAATTATGAAAGTCTTATTATTACCTACTTAGACTTAAATTGAGGTCTACTAATGATGAATGTTTTGATTCTAAATGTCTTTGTCAAGTGCTTGCGGGCAAAGAGAAATATATCATCTAATTAATTTTTCATTTATTTGCCAATTCATTCATTTGTTATTTTTAGTACGTTCCTTCAATCATTCTATCCTTTTTTTTAATCATCATTTAAAAATTTGTTCTCTGTTTCATTTTATCATTTATCAACTACGCCACGCTGGTACTCATTTATTAACTACGAGAGGTGATTGTTCATTTATTAGTTCATTTTTCTTTTCTTTTTATTAAAAAAATCAACAGAAAGGAAATATTCCGTTGAAAAAATATTTTAATTATCGCTTTGTCCCACATGTAAGACAAAGTGAATATTTTCCACTTCTATGACATTCTGAAAAACATAACTTGTTTTATTTATATCACTTTTCATCCACATCCCATTGCGAAATCGTCTTTTTTAAATTTATTTAATAAGCAATTATCGGTTTTTTTTTTAATTTACTGCTTTCTACTGAGACATTTTCAAGTAGGAAATTCATATAAAGCTCGGAAAGAAACTTGAAAAAAATCACACTTTACGCAACACAAAATATCAAAAAGAAAATTCTCTTTCATGTAGTTAAAAAAACAAGTTTTGTAATTTAATTAATATGTCTTTTAATTGAAGGGAAAAGTATAGTAAAATGCTACATTAATAAACATGTTTTTTTTTTCTTATTATTTTGCTGACCATTGAGAAATATTAACGAGTTATGTTCTAAAAATAATTTGGAATATAGAACTAAAGAAAAGCGGAAGATGAAGAGAACTGCAAATGCAGTAAGTGCAGTGACAAGAAAACGGAACGAAAAAGCTTTTATTTTTAATAAATGAAAAATTTCATTTAAATAGTCTTAATTAATACATACAATAGTCTTAATAAATTTCGAGTATTCATAAATATTACATATGGTTTTAAAAATATTTCATGAAATCCCTATTATCTTGCATTTTCTGTATAAAATATTTTATGAAATAAATTATTGTCATACATATTACTAGTTTTTTCAAATTTTAAACTGTAAAGGACAATGTTATAACAGATTATCAAATACTGAAACGGGGTCTCAGTGGCCGAGTAGTCTAAGGCATGTAGCCGATGACTGTGAGACGGTGGGTTCGACTCCCACCCTCGCTCCTGATGTACTTTCCTTCCGTTGTGATGTAACTCTTTCATACATTGTCTGTACAAGATATATGTAATCAAAATCATGTGTAATGGAGGCAAGACACTAGATTGTAGTCCTCATCAAAAACCTGGGCATATAGCCCCAAACGAAACGAAACGAAAAGAAATACCGACATGTACCAAAAGTAATTTTGTAAAAAACTAGTTTGAAATTTTTTCCGATACATGTTAATGTTTCATAATTTAAGACTTAAGTGACCTGCAAACAATGAGATTGAAAACAAGTAAAAATACTGTCTCACTACACTGTAAAAATGAATGTTGTTTTACAGTATAATACAGCTAATTTTATAGTAATAGACTGCAAAACTGCTAATTTTAGTTTATGACAGTGCATTTTAGTTTCAACCTGGAACCTCTCTGCTGACAGTATTGCACTGGTTTTTTTACAGGATAATACATCTCAATGTTACGGCAATAAACTGTATTCAAGGGTACCACACCCACAAGCTCCATGAAAAATCTCCCTCCACCTCCTCCAAAAAACGAGAAAAGAAAATTGTGCCTCAAAGTTAAAATCGTTCTCTTCATCTTGCTTTTCATGAATAAATTAAAATTTGAAAAATCAATTAATACTTTTACATGAGATGACTAAAACTACAACAATCATTATTGTAACTAAATTTATGACAAAAACTGCAATTGTAGGCGGTGGTATTTTACCATTTGAAAAAATAAAGACTACTAAACACAAGTTTTTTTTAAGTTTTTATTTGCGTATTTATTTATTGCTCCTTTACATTCAGTGCTACAGCAATAAAAGTTATGCCACGTGACATCAAACATTCAATTAGCCACTGAGCGAATAACCTAAATAATGAAATAATAATTATGTCATGTTTAATTCGAGCTGTAAAAAAAAAAAACTACTTTTTGGTATTCCAAATTTCCGATTTAATCCACGAAAAAGTTTTCATTTGTCATTTGATAGTTTAAAGTAAATTAATAAAACCTAGAAATAAATTTTTCATCTTGCGTTTAATCACAACATTGTCGTCACAAGGTCAAAAACTACGGGGTTAGAAGTTTTAGTTCAGCTCCCCATCCCTTATTTTTTTCAGACGTACAAATAAAGAAACTGTTAATTCTGCTCCTGGTGTAGCAGAGTATCATTACAAGATATGACCCTTATTTAAATGATAATATTCTCTCATAAACAGAAAGAGTCCAGGGATTCTCCCCCAGAATTTTTTCAGAATTGTAGGTTGAAAGAAAATACACTGCAAAAAATGTACTGTTGTTTTGACAACATAATACTGGCAGCCGAAGTTCCAATTTAAAAATGTAAAATGCGCAGTAATAAACTGCAAAACTAGCAATTTTACAGCTTATTGCCGTAAAATTTAGCTGTATTATACTATAAAAACAACAGTATAAAACTGACATCAGAGGTTCCAAATTAAAACTGTAAAATGCACGGTAATAAACTGAAAAATTTGCAATTTCAGTTTGTAGCTGTAAAATTAGCAATTTGAAAGTTTATTACTGCACAATTAGTAATTTTTACAGTTTATTACTATAATATTAGCTGTGTTATACCGTGAAAACAACATTCATTTTTTACAGTGTAGTTTTAGACGAACTAGCGCAATGTTAGTGAACAAGGTGTTCGGTAACCCTTTTCAAAGTTTTCTTTAAAAACTGAAACGCCTTAAACATAATTGCAGCTGGTTTTCAATTAAATTAGATTCAACTGGATTTGGCAACTTTTTCGTAATTGTAGCTCTTAAAAAGGAACGAACAAACCTCGAACCATGAATTTATATATCTATATATACGTGTACCTATACATAGTTATCTGTATCTCTCCTTATTTATCTATATCTATCTGTCTATATCTATCTATATTTTCCTATCAAATCGTATCTGTCTATGTAAAAGCAAAAGGTAAAATATAGCTCAATGCTTTAGTTAAATAGACAAAAATATCTATATACAGGAAAACATATTCGCTGCCGAGTTCTAAAACTTCTTACAAAAGAATATTTCTTGTTTTGTATGCCATGTCAATATCTTTTCCTAGACCCGGAATATCAAAATCGCTGTATATGTATGAATCTGATCTGTCTCCCAAGCTATGGTATCAATTACAGGTCCAATACTCTGGCGGGGTATATATTTTTTATCTCCCCTCCTTGTATTTCCATTCCGTGTATTCAATGATTCAGGTGGGAGTTCACTAGCAGCGCACAATATCGCCAGCAGACTGCATTCTCCCCCTCGTAAGCAGTGCGATATTGCAACATCTAACTCATTGCGCAAAGGGCTCGTATACAAATTTGAAATTGGAGGAAGGATGTACTAAAAGCAGGCGGAAACTGAAGCTTATTTCCGCTAATTATTAATGCTCCTTTGCTTCCTTTCTTAACCAAAATCTGGAATATAAGGTAGAAATTCTTACAATTTATAGACTCTTACAAATAGTAAACTTTTACAAAGGAACAAACGCTCTCTTAAGAATTTCCGTAAGCAGATTTTAATACCTTTTATATTAGGAAAGAAGTATCGAAGCTCTTTGTTTAATTTTTTTAACACATTTACCTAATTAATTCAAAGATATTGATAAATAGAAGAATTTAAATCATAAATAAAAATAGGTGTTTAATTATAGGATTTTTTTTTCCATTTTTTTTTTTTTTTTTTGTTTCAAAGCACTTATTGCTTCAGTGACATTCAAAAACTAGTTCTAAAAGATAAATAAAAATGTGCCTGGAACACAACCATATTTATTACTGAAGCAAATGCACCCACAGCTCGATCATAGCATCCTAAGACTGCAGTTTCGTCCTTATTGTGGACTCCTCAGTTAGGAATAGCTAATGATCGAGCTGAAGGCAAAGATCCTCTTAAAGTAGCTAAGATTGCCAACAAACTGGTAGATAAAGTGAATTTATCTTACCAGCGAGCGTCAGCAACCATGGTGCGGCTCAACTCGAAATTTGAAGGCAAAAGCTGGGTAATATGCAATGAGTTACCGCCCTTAAGCTAGGGCTGAGGAAGAACTGAAGCAAATGCACCCACAAGAATAAGAAACTACAATAAGAGGATCTTAGAGACATTTGTAGTTAACTGATGATATACAGGGTGTCCACTCCTATCGTGGACCAATAGCTAATTTCTAAATCGTTAGAGATAAGCATATAGTTCATTTAGGAAAAAATCTCCAAATTACGAAAGGAATTTTGGGTCTATTCAATGTTTTTCAAAAAATCAAATTTTGAAAGAGTTACGAAATTTAAATTTTTATACAGCCCCCCAGTCCTATCAATCATATTTAGTAAAACATTCTTGACACTGTAACGTTTAAAACTAAAAAAAAATCACCCTTCTACGACAAAAATTGACCGAGTTATGACGTTTTGAAAAATCAAGATTTTGAATGATTTCGCATACGGTCCCTTCAGTGATGATGAAGATAAGCCTTGAAAATAAGACATGATCATCCTTTCCACCTCGAGGCGACAAATGATTTGAGTCTGGCAACAATTGAAAAAGAGAATAAGATGTTAAATATTTTAAGACGAAGTGCATTATAATAGATTGCAAAACTTTTGGCCACTTCTTGTAAGAATTTTTCCTTCAAAATGTAAATAGTTATAATAAACCTTTTTAATATAACCTTTTCTACTAAGATGTCACCACTTCAATAGTTTTAAGATACCGAGCAGACAACCGCCCATAAATTAATAAGAAAAATGTGTTACTCAGATGTAACATTTGGCGCCCCCGGGTGGGCCTTGTCTACTCAGTAAATACAGATGAAGTGATGGCAAGATCGCCATTAAGTTTAATCTGATTAACTCTTCGTTTGATTACCCTCTTCAAGTTTAAGACAAGGTAAGTTGCAACTGCTTGCCCTGATTTAGAAAATAGAATATGCATCAAATTTTTTGAATTAATAAGATATTGTTTGCGAATTGTGCAAATTGCAGAAGTATTTATTTAAGAAAATTGCAATATTTAAGAAATGGATGCAATTTATAAGGCAAAGCGCACTATTTTAAGATCGCAAGCAATAAAGCTATTCAAAAAGATAGATGCGAAATTTATGGAAGGAAACATAGTAGATAAAGATGATTTAGACCAACTTTTGGCGGAATTGGATTTGAAAGAAAAGGAGCTTAATTTTCTTGATATTGAAATTCAAAAAACCATAGAATTAAAGGATGTAGAACAAGAAATCATAAAATGCGATGAATATAATACAACTATAGTAATTTGGCGAACAAAAATAAAACGCGCCATAGCAACATTAGAAACTGGTTTCAATGTTATTGCTCCAACTCCGATCTCAAATAATTTAGAAAGAAGAATTTCAATTCGAGAAGTTGAATCCCCTGACATTGATGTACCTCGCCAAGATATCGATGAATTTGAAGATAATCTGTCCGATTGGTTAAGATTTTGGGATCCCATTTGACAAAAATTTGAAGATGCAAATAAGGCAGATAAGAATTATTTAGAAATAACTGTCGAACAGAAGCTAGGCGGTAGATATGAAGTAAATTTAGCGTTAAAAATAGATGAAGCCATATTAGGAAAAAATAACAATTTATCATCAAGAAGACTTGAATCAAGTCATGGAGTATCAGAAAATGTAAGACTTTGCGGAAAATGCGAAGAAGATCCTGACGAACAGATTCAGGGAAATATAATAGAAGAGTTACAAAATTCCGAGCTGGTTAAGAAAACTAACTCAAAGGAAAATGACAGCGATAGTGTAACTAGTGGATACACAGCAGATAGACAGTACTTTGCCAAATTGATGATTCCTGGAGCAAACGTTGGCTTCAAAATTGGCAAACGAAGAAAAAACATCAGTAATCTACAGGAAAAAGGTGATGTTAAGATAGTGTTCATTCAAGATGGTACACTGCAAACTGCACACGAAAAACCTCTAAGACGAAATTACCAAGAAAATGGTAACAGGTCTTTTGAAGAGAAAAGAATTTTCAAATAGACCTAGCCCGCCAACACCAAACGAGGTCACGATGCCCAGAACAGCCATTGTTGTGATTGTAAATGGTGTCGTCATAATGGAAAAGGTACAGAAAGAAATTGTACTGTCTCAAATCAAATGGAAGTTTGACCCTCCATGAGCCTCTTGGTGGGGAGTTTCGGGAAAGTCTCAGAAACTCCTTAAGAACCTTCTCCAAAAGAATTTAGGACATTCTTCCAAAACATATGAAGGCTGGATTTTTGAGAACTTTTTGATCTGTCTCACGTAGAACTTTCAATTGGACAGTAGACTTTCCCTGTTTTTTTAGTTTTAAGTGTTTTGAATTGTTAATTGATGTTTTATGCTTTATTTTGATTTTATTAGTTTATAAGAAACTTGTCTTTTTGGTTAAGGTTTTGAGTTTGTTCCAAACTCAAGGTGGGGAGGATGATGAAGATAAGCCTTGAAAATAAGACATGATCATCCTTTCCACCTCGAGGCGACAAATGATTTGAGTCTGGCAACAATTGAAAAAGAGAATAAGATGTTAAATATTTTAAGACGAAGTGCATTATAATAGATTGCAAAACTTTTGGCCACTTCTTGTAAGAATTTTTCCTTCAAAATGTAAATAGTTATAATAAACCTTTTTAATATAACCTTTTCTACTAAGATGTCACCACTTCAATAGTTTTAAGATACCGAGCAGACAACCGCCCATAAATTAATAAGAAAAATGTGTTACTCAGATGTAACAAGTGATCTCTCGATGACGTCATGAAATAATGCAAAATCTTGATTTTTCAAAACGTCATAACTCGGTCAATTTTTGTGGTAGAACAGTAATTTTTTTTTAGTTTTAAACGTTACAGTGCCAAAAATGTTTTACTAAATATGATTGATAGGACTGGGGGGCTGTATAAAAATTTAAATTTCGTAACTCTTTCAAAATTTGATTTTTTGAAAAACATTGAATAGACCCAAAATTCCTTTCGTAATTTGGAGATTTTTTCCTAAATGAACTATATGCTTATCTCTAACGGTTTAGAAATTAGCTATTGGTCCACGATAGGAGTGGACACCCTGTATACTTGTAGTTCTGTCTTAGCTCCGGCTTGTGGGTAGTAAGTAGCAGATTATTACAAAAGGATTCCATTTCTTTTTGCAAGTTGATTCGCACTATTGCTTGAGGAATCTCGCTGATGTTCAGTACATCAGCTAGATTCCGTGTAGAATTAAATTTAGCTCATATTGTGAATAGAAATCCAGATTCAGTAAGATCATATCAACCTCCATCTTGGTTATGCTTATTTGAAACTGATGAGTCTATAACAAGGGAATAACTACTGTCTTTGAATATCATAACAGGCTGTCAATATATTGCTTGTATTCCATCCTGAAAAAGGTCAGTGGGCAATAATTTAGTTTCTGAACAAAAAAAATCAGGTTTTTCAGTATCATAAACTGGTAAATCGGAGAAATATTGTTTGGATGGATTTAAAATTATTTTCCAGACACCGAAAATAAAAGTTCACGACACCGAAAATAAAAGTTATGTGAAGTTACACGTATCTAGCAATCAAGTTTCAATAAAATGTAAAAAAAGTGCGTATTATGCCATCAACATGTAGAAATGAGTAATTTTGGACTCAAACTTTAAATTCAGGACTGTTAATTTTTTTTTCTTTCATTTCAAAAATTCAGTCATTAAAATATTTGGTAGCAATTTTAATAGTAAAAACTGAGAGATTATCCCCTGAAATATTTTGAATCGACAGCTAATTAATTCATGAACGCATTAGGACATTTTCCAAACATATTGAATTAAAACGGTTGCGTAGTTGTTACTTGAAAAGAATATCGAAGTATTGATTTATGGGTGCATAAAGAGAGCCTATTCTGATCCCATAATAATCAAGCACATGGGAGAATGTATCGCGGCGACGCCATTTCTCACATAAAATGACACCTGCTTATTCTCACATTAGTCTTCGCCTAAAATGACAAGGTGAACCTTGACCATTCGTCAGTGTGATGTCATTATTCACGTGGACTTCGTCACGTTGTAAATCATGCAGCACCCTGCGTTATTTTCAGAGGAAAATCTCACGCTCCGGTTCAACCAAACCGCCTCACCTGACATGTTAGGTCACAGCTTGACAAAAATCGAACAGAATATTTGTAGCAAATAGAAGGATCGGTCATTATAAGAACATTTCAATGCCGGAACACCTGAATTAATGCAAATCTCGAGAAGCTTCTTGGCGGAATCCTTGATTCTACCTAGCAGTAACAAGAAACTAGCACACTCTTTAGATAAGGCTTGTTATTTTCGTACTTACCGAAACTTATGTGAATAATGAAAATACTTGCAGTGTCTGAAATAATTGCTAAAGGTAAGCTTTAATATATTTTTGGGAAATTTTAAGATAACAATAGACAAAAAACTAAATAATATAGAAAAAAAAATAAAGGATTGCATGACGCATCGAAATTATGGAAAAAGTGAAATGGTCTATGTTTTTTCGGATTGATAACAGCTGGAATAACCAGTTAGCAATCCGACTACCGCCGCTAGGAAATTGAAGCAAAAAAAGAAGAAAATAGCATCTGAATTAGTTTTTGGTTTAATTTGCTATTTTTCTGGTATAATTAGTTCTGGTAAAAAAATCAATAACATAAGATTCATAAATAATTACCACACACCTATCGGGTTACACTGCACCGACAGTGAACAGTTCAGTAAATTTTTCCTCTATACTTACTTAACGGTATTCTTATGATTACTCCTGAATCAATAAACTTAATTTTTTTTGGTGCAACTTTCACATGGCATGTGCATTTTAAAATTATAAAATTTATAATAAAGTGTGAGCAAGTTAATGAGCTTATTCACTTATCTACGTTGGCCATTTTGTTAACGTAACTGGAGGAAGTATACATTTTTTTGTTAAGTGTGTCACGACGTTTTTTTTTAAATCTTTGTTTGTTCTCCCATAGGCATATACGCACTTTACATGCACAACTGCATTCTGATTATATTAGCACTAGGACCGCAGAGACCCGCCGTACCCTCCAATTTGCTTGCATTTATCGGTTTAGAATAGGCATCCGAGACACTTATTTACATGAAACAAAATAAACGTATATTTTAAAGTGAACGACTTTGTGTCCTCGAATAGTTCAAACAGACAGGAACAGAGATCTACACGGTAAAAACTAATTTGCTGTTTCTACAGTATAATACTGGCAGCCGAGGATCCAATTTAAAACTGTAAAATGCACAGTAATAAACTGCAAAACTAGCAATTTTAGTTTTTTAGGGCCCTGCTCCACATCAGCAGAAAACGCGACCGAAAATGAAGGCAAAAACCGAAAATCCGGGTACTTTCCATAGGAATACCATTTAATCCGTTTTTATGTTTCTGCCTTTTTTTTTCTGCTTTACGTCAATGTGGAGCAGGGCCCTTACTGTAAAGTTAGGAATTTTATAGTTTATTGTCGTAAAATTTAGCTGTATTGTACTGTAAAACATACAGTATAGTACTGGCAGCAAAGGTTCCAGTTTAAAACTGTAAGATGCACAGTAATAAACTGCAATATTAGCAATTTTACAGTTTGTTGTTAAAAAATTAGCAGTTTTACAGTTTATTGCCGTAAAATTAGTAATTTTACAATTCAGTACTGTAAAATTGAAAAATTTACAGCTTATTACTGTAAATTGAGCATTTTTTTTTAGTTTATTGCTATAAAATTAGCTGTGTTATACTGCAAAAACAGCATTCATTTTTTACAGTGCATAAAATGCGACATTTGATATAAAAAACTGTGTTGGGTTTTTCTACTTCGCGGTGTCATGATGATTTCAAGAAGTACAGAAACCACAGAAAAATGACGTCAGAACGAGCTACGGCGCCAACACTGAAGCATAAATGACAGAACAGAGCATCAGATGTATTTCTTTATGACTCTCATTATTCCCATTTTCTCATACTTTCGCTCTCCCGTTTTCAATGTAGGGGTGCTAATGAGGGGTGCATTGGTTTCATATGTGGGTGGTCAAACAGCAGCCGAATATTAGAGTTAGAAAGAGAGGAAATGATCAATGAGCCTATTAGAATGTGTCAGGAGGGCATGAGTCACAGAATTATGAATGGAGATTGGACAGTGGCGATGCCTGGCATGTGGTGGCAATAGTGAATTGGGAAGAGGCTAATGTTTTTTCGTTAACACATTTAATGCATAAATTGTGAGCGGATGAAAATATTCCGAAATTTGTCGCATTTTGAATCAGGAAAAAATTTGAAAATCGGAATTAGGTAAGGCTAATGTTTTGAAGTATGCAGATTTTTATATTTAAAATGTTCGTCACTCATATATGCCGATCAAATTGAAAACACTACAAGAGAATTCCAAGCATGGAAGTTGTCTATGAACAGAGAGAAATTTATGCAACTTCCTTGTAATTAAATTTTGTGAAGTTAAAAATGCAAGACAACGTGTCCAAAAGTACAAATAAAAAGTTTAAAAAGAGTTAGAAAACTCTAGCAAATAGCTATTTCGGGGCTATTATAAATGAACCCAACCAATATTGGGTTCACTTGACTGTTATCAGTGAACCATCATCTTTTTGCACTGATGATGGGGCTTCATTTATAATAGCCCCGAAATAGCAATTTGCTAGAGTTTTCTAACTCTTTTTAAACTTTTTACTTGTACTTTTGGACACGTTGTCTTGCATTTTTAACTTCATTAATTGTACAAAAAATTCGAATTCTTTTCTTACAAATTAAATTTTGTGTTTCGTAACCTGTAAAGACAAGGTTTCGAATAAAATTGAGTTTCAAAGCTGGTGGTAGCAATGTGTTACATAAATATATTTCAATGAAAAAATTAGAAGAAAAACAGTGGAAAGCTTTTTCGAATTATAAATAGCAAAAATTTTAGTTAAATGCTGATAGCAGGAGTAATCTATTGTATTTCTAAGGAAAAAAAAACAAAGTTTAATCACAGATTAACGCAATCAATTCTTCTTCGGTGTTTGACAGGAGAAAACATCTTAACGAATAGGTGTTTTATTTTACTTCAACTTACAAAGCTCTTCTGACAATACACAAGATATCAGAAACTTTTTAAAAAATATACAGCAATCAATCACGATACCAGATCTTGATAAACAATTTAAGCCCACCCGCAGGATTTATGCCATTCGCTTTTTATCTTTTTTTGGAACCAAGATGAAATATTACTTCTCAGAAGATATAAATCTCATACATTCTAAAACATTGATCCTTGGGCGAGAAAAATCCAGATCCAAATATCTTCTCCGAAGACAAATAAAAGTATCGATTGGTTAAATCTGTCTTAAGCAGATAAAAATATTTATCAGCTTTATCTGAAAAGAAGTAACCCTACGTGAAAATGATAAATGCGTGTTTGATTCTCATTTTGTAATATTTCTAGTAATTCCTTTTCGCACAGGTAACTTGTTTTTTTCGTACTTTGAAAAAATATTTTTTAATATGACACATTTTAAAATGTCATGTGAGGGAATTTTACACTTTTTATTTATTTCATTTAATAAAGTTGGTTTTATTTTTCTATAAGTATAAATTTAATATGTTTTATAAAATAAAGAATGAAAGACGTAAGATTGATAAGTGCTTTATATTTCGTCAATCTTCCTCTAAAATACACACTTAAGAGATATTATTGCGCTAAAATTCTTTATTATTTTCATAAATTTAGGTCTGTAAATAAGATTTCGTTCTTTTGAATACAACTGTCAATTTCTATGAAACTGAGTGGAACTGCACTTCACGTCTTTTAAGTTCCTGCGCCTTCTACTATTTAAATACAGCAGTACTTAATTGTAATTTCTTGCTTTCATTCATTTTTTACCATTGAAAAAAAACATCTAGCGATACTGGACAGATTTATCAAAGTACCTTTTAATTAAAAATGAACAATAAATTAATCACATTTTTGTTAGGATTACCTTTAAAATTTTCATATTCTTTTCAGCCTCTCCTGCAATTTTAGCATTTCTACTTTATTTCAAAATTCATGACACTTGCCTGTATTAATACGTTAAGAAGTACCAGAAATATTTTTTTTTTCAAAAATGCATTTGCACGATACAAGCTGTTTCCACTCTCTTCTGTGTGAATGTTTCTGCATAACAATTTGTTTTCGTTACAGCTTACATTTTCGACGCATGTTGTCTTAAGTTGTCATGATTGTTGAAGATATTTTTCTTATGAGAGTTACCAATGTCATCTAAATAAGAGAAACGTACTTCTACAAACGATTAACTGTTCAAGAAATCGATTACTACTATATCAATCATTTATTCCAAAAAAAAAAGAAAGATAACTCTAGGAATTTTGCAGTTAAGCTACCTTTCAAGAATATTCCCAATTCATTACACACTTTTTCTCAATATTTACTTAATTCTGGAAGATGTTTGGTGTTAATTGCTAACCCAAATCACTGTCTTTAACAGCCTTTTGTTTTTAACCTAATCAACGCTGATGTCGAGAGTAGTTTGCTTTCAACAAAAGTATGATGCTTAAAATTAGTCTTAACTTACGCTAAAGCTATATCTTGACACAGAAAAGACAAAAATCTCTATGTACCTTTGAAATTGCATAATTAGCCCTGAATTGCATATATTACATCTTTCTAAAGTTTAGATGCAATGAGGATTCTACCCGTAAGTTAATTAGGAAATTCCAAAGATTTCCTCCAAAATTCTATTCAATTGTCTACAGCTGTAGTTTAATGCTTCTTTCTAATTAAAGATGGCTTGAGTCTTAATTTGTCTCCCGCTAAATTCTTCGTAGTTAGCACGAACCTTTACTGAGAATTCTTGCATATATTTAAAAGTTTCATCCCATAGAGGAATCAAAAGTATGGTAATGACTTTGGTAAGGGAAATAGGCATTAAGTATGTGAAAAGAATAACTTAAAGAACTAAAAGCTGATAACTTTTTTTTAGATTGAAGACATAAAATTCAATTTAAGGAACCATTTGAATCGTTTTGGTTGAAAATGATGTAAAAAGTTTATTCAGAACTGTGAAATTTTAAGAAAAACAAATCATTACTACACACATTTTAAATGAATAACTGCTTTTCCGTACTTCATGGTTGTAACTATGTACTTTTTAAGTTAATATGAAGCAAGTTGAAAGCAATTTGAAAGAGCTCTTTGAAAATCATTCGAAATTCGGAAGTGTAATGAAGTCGAACAAATTACATCAACTTTGAATAAGGATTAAAAAACAAAAGATAAAAGTTTAAATTGTTTGGGAAACGCTAAAAAGTGTACCATGATCTGATTTATGTTATGAGTAATTATAACTGAGATTCTAAACCTTTTCATCTGATCAGAAAGCTACCGTGATACACACAATTTTCGTCGATCATCCCCAGTTTTAACGTTAACTTTATATAATTCGTTTACTTTTCTTAAATACTGAACCTCAATTTTAAAGCAATAAACACTACTACACTGGCGAAAAAAAGAAATCCCAACACCAAGAAAGACTTATGTTAGATAAACGAAATTTGGTAGGCGTGTTTATACAACTGAAAGATGACATCGATTGAAATTTCGCGCTCCGCGCATAAGTGTGGCGCAGCTGGTGTCACTCAGAACATAGAAATAAGGCTTGCTTTAAAAGCGTGTTGTGAAGCTCGTGAGTGTTATTTTTCCGTGAAATTTGACGAATTGCGTTCATGTTAGCCAGGAATGCCTTTAAGAAAAGGAAGAAGCCATTATCAACAGCTCAGCGAGTATAAACGAGGTCGTACAATTTGGCTACGAAAAGGTAGAATTTCATTTAGCAATATTTCAGAAAGACTTGGGGAGAGGGGGAATGTTTCCTCCATGCATGATTATTGGAAGCTATGGTCAAGGGATGGTACTACCTCAAGAAGATCGAGTTCCGAGCTGCCACGTGGCACGACTGAAAAGGAAGTTCGCCGAATCTTGCGTACGTCTGTGACACATCGTACTGCATCTGCGGCTGACATTCGAGCTGCGGTTGGTACCGTCGTGACCCAAGCAACGGTAAGAAACTGTTTACTTCAAGGACAGCTCCGAGCCAGGTAGCCTGTAGCCGGTATTCCATTGACTGCAAACCATTGCCGTTTCCGACCGCAGTGGTGCCACGACAGAGCTCACTGGAGGTCGAAGTGGAGATCTGTTGTAATTTTTGATGAAAACATATTCTGCCTTAGTGCCAATGGTGGCTGTATATTGGTCAGAAGGAGGCCAGGGGACCGCCTGCATCCAAGCGGTCTACGGCCTAGACACACGGGACACACACCTGGAGTCATGGTCTCTGGAGCAATTTTTTACGACAGCAGGGGCATTCTTGTGGTTACCCCAAACTCACTGACTGAAAATTCATCTTCAGTCTGCTAATTTAATCAGTAGTACAGCCCTCCATGAGTAGCATTCAAGGGGGAGTTTTCCAACAGGATAACGCTCACCCTCACATTGCTGCTGTAACGCAATGTGCTCTACAGAGTGCTGACATGTTACCATGACCTGCAAAATCACCAGGTCTGTCTCCAATTGATAACGTATGGGATATCATTGGACGGCACCTCGAGCATCATTCACATTCAGAAATGACGGTCCTAGTATTGACGCAACAAGTACAACAAGCATGGCACTCCATACCACAAAGTGACATTCGGCACCTGTTTGACATAATGCATGCAGCTTGCAGGCTTGCCTTTAAAATTCTGGAGGTTACACCCTCTATTAAATTAACATAATTTCACATGTGCACAGCATTTTCTTGAGCTTAAATTAGCCAGTGATCTTGTACATTTAATCAACTAAACATGTGAACTAGACAATTGCATTACCAAGATTTCATTACTCTACAGTAATTTTTTCTTGGTGTTGTGATTTTTCTTCCGCCAGTGTATTTTCGACACATATTATTTGTTAAACGTTATGTGTTCTGAACCTTTTTATCTGATCAGGAAGCTACCGAGATACACACGTTTTTTATTTATTATCTCCAATTTTTAACTTTTGCTTTTCATAGTTCGTTAAATTTTGCTAAATGCTAAACTTTGCTTTAACAGCAATAAAAACTACTATTTTAGATACATATTAATTGATACAGAAACTTTATGTGTGACATTAGTCGTCATTTTGTTTCGATACGCCTCTTTGAAGATGCCTACCAAAGCGTAAAACTTTTCATGTTAACATTTATTAATAACATGAACTATACGACCCTTTAACAGCTATTTTTTTCGCGCAAATATATAAATATCTTTATTGTTAGAAAAGGTATTATAAGAAGTGAAAAAGATACATGCGTTCATTTTATTCTCTTTTTAGATCTTCAAAATTCAAGCATATGAAAGAACTAGTAAAACAACGTTTTAAGGTACAGCTCTTCTCCTTTTTTTCCTTAATTGATATGATAAACTTTTTTTCCAAATCCAGTTCAACTGCCGCTTCTTGAATGCAATGCAAATATATATTTAAAAATTGTCTTAAAAATGTCCCTCGTGAATTTAAAATTACGTCAGCAGCATTCTCTGTCAGCTTCACATTTAGACTACTAAAGAATTCATTCAAAGTTTTTAAAGTTCTCAACGGACCACTTCAAAAGATGAAACATCTCTGAAAAATCTTTGAAAGGTTGACATTTCTATTATCCTCATAAAATATTCGCTTTTTCCGACTTTTCATTTCGAGCTAAATATTTGACAGCTCCAAATCTGATGTTATATTGTCATCTTAGATAAGAAAAAAATCTCTATCTTTGAGAAAAGTTCTTTTGAAAGTTTTTGAATCTAAAAACATCGTTACTCATTTTATTTTTGCTTCCATTGAAATTCCAAAAAATGCTTCAAATACTAAACAGCACACATTGTAGAAGTTATCGATTTCGCTCATCATTTTAAAACTTAATTGACGTTTATAGTTAGGATTGAAAATAGGATTACGTGCGTTTAAAAAACAATTATAAAGCTTCGTAAACTTTGATTGTTATTTGCTTCAATCTTTTTTTTTCAAATAGTGGGATAGAGAAACATCTGGGAAAAAAAACAATCTATGCTTGTAATCAGAGTAAGCTAAATAATTTTAAAGACAAAGATATTTTATGATAGTTAAGGTAGCAACGAATATTTTGAAGGATGTGGAGATAAAACACGACCGTGTCCATCAGAAGATAAGGGCATTAAAAAATAAGCTTGTTCAATTAAAAACAAATTGAACCAACCCAGAAAATCGAAAACGCGATGATTTTGTCTGAATGTATATTTATTTTAAAGTTATAAAATAGTATGCATTATTAGAAATAATAAGTGTAAAAGACGCAGAAAAAAATAAACGGAATTTTTTATTCAATATTACGTGCATTAATTTTACGGATCATGAACTAAATGAAATATACTTGTTCGAGATTTGTTCGAGTTGTTATATTATGTATAGTGACAGGTTTGATTTGCATGTTTTATAATTCAAATCCGTATAAGTATTATACTTAAAAACACACCGCATTGCATACGTACAAGTGTACAAAATACCGCTAAATGCAGGGAGTGGAAGAAATAACTCCCACAGTTCAAATGTATTGGGAAGTATAAATGACTATTTAAAAATGTTTTCAGACTGTTACATTATAATATTCATCATTTATGTTGCATGCATTTAACCCCTTCATTTTGAAAATGCAATTTGGCAAAGATGGATCTACAAATTTTTTTAGAGAGGCGTAATTGATTTCATTACTGTTTGTTTTCTATGCGTACTGGTTTGCAACTGTTGATCACATAGGTTTTGGACTTCAATTCCGAAACATTTGCTGCGAATATCCCAAACTTCCTTTCTTCAACACCATTAAAACTCATCTGAAATTAAGTTTTTAGAATTTTAATGTTAAACATTTACTGTAGGAGAGGCCTCGAGGAACGGGCAATCGCCCCTTCCTTGCATGCGCCTCTGGAATCGGGCAACCCCCACATTCCTACCCAATGCATTTATAAATTATCTGCCTTAAGTTATGCATTACTTTTCAGAACAATTTAGGTGATATTGATTAAATGTCTTAACAAATGGCAAAGCTGACTTCTAATAATGGTCTCTGCTTAATTTGGTTAACTTAAACCTTTAAATATCACCAGGGGGAAAAATCGTTTGGAGTGAGATTAAAGAAACAAGGAAGGTTACTTTCCAACGAGATCAGATGCACCTTAAACAATTTGGACATTGTGATTCCAAAGGCAGCTTCAGTAAACATGTTGGGACTAGAATAACATATAGTTACATGTTTTGTCTCTGGATAAGTCATTCATGAACCTGTAGACGATTGTTTTAAATCCAGAAGCAATTAAAGCATCTGGTCATACTCTACTTAAAGTCATATAAATGACAAACACCAATTTATTTGCTCCAGAAAAACCAAAGTGACAAGTGTGGAAATAGTTTCTGCCACATTCGGTGCATTTTTTTTTTTTTAATTCAATGTACCAAGATTTCTTTCTTCCTACACACAAAGCAGCTTCATCGTCACATTTCTTCACATTTGTATGAATCGAGGAAAACTTTTTACTGTTTCTATGGGTAGTTCGAAAAAATGCCACGATAGGAACATAAGAATTAGTTTTTAGGAACATTTTTGTATTTGCTACTAATGCGTAAATGTGCTAGCAAAATAGTTTTTTTTTTTCAAGTTAAATTCGTAATGCCTTTTTTTCTTGCTTTTGGTAATAGCTTTTGCAGAAAAATATTACTAATGGCACTAAATATTCATAAACAAGTGTGCGATAATTGCATCATTACCACTAACACAACGTTCTATCATTTTAGGTTTCAGTCAAATTGAAAATAAGTATGCTATAAAAAAATTTTGTGATATGAAGTCATTTTAAAGTTTTATATTATTTTTTTCCTACCATTTAAATTTGGTTTATAATTGAATGTGTGTTTCAAACTAGTTTGTAATTATTACTAGTAAGACAATTTACAATTTTCCTAAAGAAAACGTGCGAAATAAGTTATTTCTTTTCTTTTTGAAAATATTCAAATTATTTGTTTCAGTCAAACAAAAAAACTTATGTGAAGTAAGCGGAAAAATGCTTTATATATAGTGACCGATTTGATTTTTTTCACGTAGAACTCATCAATTCCATCCAGGTAAAAAAAGTAAATTAAAAGAAAAATATTAAGACATCATGAATTAGCATCATTTATATTCTTCCCTTTTATGAAAGGAAAATGCGTTAAAATTATTATAAAATACGTAAAAAGTTAATTCCATTTTCATAATATTTGAGTTTTCTTTGAAAAACTAAGCTAAAAAATGCGAAAATATTTTCATTCATGCTCATTTAAGTCTGTATGATGTCAAAACAGATTGCTTTAAAATCTGAAGACTAATTTAAAAGTAAAATATAAGAGAAATTTGTATATTAACTTCTTTAATGAATATTTTTTAGAACCAAAACAATTTGGAACATTCATAAATAATAAGAAGTGATATATTAATAGGTATGGTTGAGTCAAGATTTTATTTCCTGGACCCGTTTATTAATTGCTTCGTTTCTTTAGTTCTGGGGTGTATAATAATTAATATTCTGTAAAGTATTCTGGTATTCTGGTAATTAAGACCTATAAATATTTGAATGTTTTTTTTTATTAACATTTGATTGGAACATTATAACATATTTATTTTCAGTTTTATATTTTAAAAAGTAAATTACCGTTTCAAAACTTTTTTTATCTAGCTATCTTACTCATTACTTATCCTTCAAGCGTTAAATTTATCCTCATATTGATTTTCTGATTCTTTCAGAACGAACTTTTATTATAGAACCCCCAATAATACTTGGTGTAGAAATGCATACTTTAATGTCAGAAACGTATTGTGAAAAGTGAATAAAGAAATTAACTATCGTTATTATTATTTTTTTTTTAATTTAAAGAGAAAGTATTTCTGAAAGTGAAGAAATAATGGATATTGTCCAAATGAGATTCCTTTATGGAAAACCATTTCATTTTCTTCCGTCTGAATATCTTCTAAGTAAGTATCGCCATTTTTCAACCACTGTTGCCACAGGAAAGGCAAAAAAAAATCGGAAAAGAAGAAGACGGAATCACGTTACTCGCAGGATAGTATCGACTGATTTATATTTTTCTTTTTCACAACTCTGAACGGTCAACTGCTAAATTTCTTTGCAAGAAACGGACACAAAACTTTTTTCTGACAGTGATTGATTGCACTTTTTAGGAGGGGCAAGCATTTCAGAAAAAAAGGAAGCTGAGTAAGCTTCATGTTCTATACTCGCTGACCCCAACATATTTTCTAAATATTTATTCTACTTTATTTTCAAAGCATAATGTGTGACTTGAAAAATGATGCTAAAGCAAACGCTTGAAAAAAAGTTCAGTGGTTTTTATCAGAACTAAATGCAAAGTGTATCACCATATAATTTAAATTCATGAGTATTTTAATGCTGCTACTGTTTTTTAATACTTTTCTTGAACATTTTGCTCTTGGTGCCTTTAGGCTAATCAGTAATAAAGGCATTTTTCATAAACATCTCCTAAAACATGATGTAACTTTCTATTAGAAAACTCATTCAAATGATCAACTGTTGGTTTAAATTTAATACTGAATATTTTAATCGCTTTAAACTCGAAGCTTTTAAATCTTTCTAATGCATAGAAAATTCATATGTGATCAGACGTTCTCTCAAGTTAAAAAAAAAAACAAATTTACCTCCCAAATGTTTTTTTTGCTCAATTTTACAACTTTAGAAAGAAATTAAGGCTTTATTAATTTAGTATGGTAATTTGATCAATGTTATAACAGTATTATTTATATTTCAAATATTTATTTTCACCAAATCAACTATTATATTTCAACGGTTTATTTTCTGCATTTATTTTCACCAAAAAGTTCAGAAAATAAACACATTCTTGGATGACTTATAGCTTTAAATACTCCCATTTAGTTTTAAAATACTTTGATATTTTAAAGACCATTACGTGACGTATACATCTATTAAGCTCGATTGTATTTCATTATCAAACACAAGTAATTTAGAGGTCATGCTTTTTCATATTACTGAAACATTAGTTTAAAAGAAGTTATTATTTAAAAATATAAAAATATATTATGTATTTCAAAAATAGGTTATAGAAAGCGCCGTTACAGAAAAAAATTCTAAAACTGCGGGAGCTTTATTGTAGTTCGTAGTTATTTATTCGCCGTATTATATTTTTAATTTCATAACTCATTTACTAGAAAAGCATTTTTTTACTTGTTTTATTTATTTTTTAATAATCACATAAATAAATAAATGTGTGTGTACACATGTATTTAATTCACTACATTTCTGAACGAATCAGTTTCAACAATTGAATAACTCTGTAATGACTTAAAACTCGAAGATACATTGGCACATTAAAATCATTCCTTCTGTTTTAATCCCCATAAATAGGGCATAGAATCGTCACGTTAAAAGTTACCGATCACACTCTCCCCTTCAAAACGGAGAGGGGGGAATTCGTTTGCACTTCATTTCCACACTTTTGACCTCTTAAGTACTACAGTTCCTTCCCTCGCCCCGAGGAATCCAAACCATCCATCTTGGAGGTCTTCATCAAAACCGCCATTTTCATCGGAGTTTTGGATGAGGGTCGTAATACAGTCATTTATTAGTCATGCTCTTTCTCCAAGTTTTATTCCAGAAAGTGAAGTGAAGACATGGAAACGGGCGATTTCACCTCAAGTGATGGGAACTTATTGAAAGGAAAATCACCAGGACTTGAGATAGGGGAAGAAGTTCTTTGGTGCTTTATCTTCGAGTCCCAGATGTATGGATTCTGAAGTGAAGAAATATATCAATCCAAAAAATTGTTTAATGTGTTAGTTATTCTTATGAAATTGCACTTGTACTTTTAAAAGAGGTAAAATTAATTAAATATCTCCCAAACAATTAATACAACTGAATTTTGCACTTACTTGAAATTTAAAATCTAAACTCATATGTTTTCCTTACAATGTCTCGTTAGATAGAACGAGAATGGGGGAAATACATTTCTGCCCACAAATATTTTCAAGCTATAAGGGAGGGGGACAGGTTTGGGAAATTATAACAGTTTATGATAATGATACGGGAGGGGGGAATAACAGAAAGTGTGACAATGCATTTGTTTACAAGAATATGTTTATGAAAAATAAAGTGACATCTGAGAAAGGGACTGTAACGCTTTGTGAAAAAGGGGGACGTGAGTAAGGTCAAGAGTCGGAAAAAAATGTGTGACATCATTTATGTACAGACTTACACGCACAGCCATTTTAACCTTTTATGCCCCGACAGGACTCAGGAGTCCCGCAAAACTGTTCTCATTATAACGGTTGTCATTCATTCAGCGATTCCATTATTGCTAAGATTTGAGCAACAGATTCCCCTCCTCCCATAAAGTACTTTTTTTAGTTTTTTACTTTATGGTTTTTATTAGTTTATTTGTGTATTTATTTTCTCAAAGAAAAATATTACAATATAATTTTTTTTTTCATACGAATAACTCGGGTTACGTTGGTGCACTTTTTAGAGCACTTTAAGAGCCAAAACGTTTAGAAGAAGTTAAAAAGAAATATTGTAGCAGTAACTACAGTCGAGTTGATAAAGACCCAAACTGTGCGTGTGTGTGGGCTGACTCCGGAGAAATTACAGGTGATCTGACATAAATAGCGCTGAAGTAGAATTCGATAAATAAATAATTTCGTTGAATTAACTATGATACACTAATATTAAAACTATGATTCTTCAATGCGCGCACAAAAGAAAATAAGTTAGTTGCAATAACGGATAATATGTATCATTAAAATTGTAACAGAAGTTGTTTTCGTAATGAACAATAACGTACCCCGGGCTCGAAGCAAGCTTGTCCACTTTGAAAACTTCAGTTAAAGATTTAATCAAAAATAGCTAATGAATCGAAAAAAAACTGGGATGATGTGAAATATTTAACGAGACTTAAGCTAGAAAATCAAACTGTTCATTGATTTTTTTGATGAGGTAGATGTTAAAAAGTAAGAAAACGGACAAACGAAATCCGTCTTCCCCTACTTTGGCCTCATAAATTAAGCACGCAATTCTGTACCTCAGAACCAGCCAACTGCAAGTTCAAAAATGGCTGTTTTCACTTTATTTGTGCATTGTATGTAGAATCTTATTCCGTATGGACCCATGAGAATTGTGCTATCTATAGAAATTCTTCAACAATTATTTAGCAGCGTTGTGAGTCTCATCCTTCGTATGCATTGGAGAAACGTTTTCTATCTCGCTTTAAAAGTAGCGAAAATGGATTTATGTTAGCCTGGCCCTGAGGCACAGAATTGTTGAAAGGTTCTTCAAAATATAAATATTTTTCTCGAAAAAAATTTTACGAAACAGGGGACAGGCTTTGAATCATCGGCACAGGTAATTGATGGTAAATTATTAAACGTTTGAAAATTCATCACTCCCTCTATTGGTTAGAAATGTATAACATTTGCAACAATCCCCATCACTCCAAAGAGACACAAGCAGCCTCAACTCATCTCGAACGAGCAATCTGGGAGGGAAACACGTCTCTTTACTTCAGACGATGGAAAAGAAAATCACGCATTAGCGAAGAAAACAATTTTTCTTCCTTTACAACGAAGGCAAAGAATCAAAAAGGAAGAAAAACCCCAAGGAAGGCACCTTGGAAAAGATCCAAACGAGTCCGATGGATATTAAGATAAATGTATTTTCTACCGAGGATCTTACGATGGTTTTCCCTCTGAAATAACAAGCTGGAAAGTGAATGGGTATTTATGTCTCTCGTTTCTCAAGGAATGAATGTTCTTCCGTTGTTGCTGCTGGTGCTTATTTTTGAATTTGTTTTTGTGCCACGGAAGAGGAAATTTCCAAATGTACAAATGTTCATGCACGTTAGTTTTTTTGCCTTTTGAGAGACTTGAAAAGAGCCTCAATATTTGTTCTGAAAGAAAGAAAACTGTAATGCTGACATTAAGCGTCTGTGAACGGAACACCGCATCAGCGGTTTCTGTGCAAGTCATGAATGATATTTCATTTTTGGGAGTGCTTAGTGTTATTTAATGTAGGGAAAAAGAGTTAGTTCGTGTTTTGTGTATTTGGATGTTATTGCATATTATGCACGGTACATTTAATGCTGATTGTGCAAATCCCTTACTAAGCAATATAATTGTTGTCATTAATTCTGCACCTCAGAACCAGACTAACGTAAGTCCATTTTCGTCATTTTTCAGTAGAGGGGAAAAACGATGTATTCGACAATCATTTTTCACCTCTACCGAAAAATGACGAAAATGGACTTACGTTAGTCTGGTTCTGAGGTACAGAATTATTCTCAAAACGTACGAAGTGGTATGATTAAATTTACGCTTTATGTGCTAGAGAAAGTCCATTAAAAGACTTTTTTTAAAAGTAACAGTAAATTTTGGCTTTGACTTATTTACTATTTTTTGAATTAGACTTTTTAATCCGAAGTTCCATTTTTTAAAACCAAGTGAAACGAAACATGATTGCATATTAACTTTAATATCCTAAATTCAGTACATACCGTAATGTTAATGTTTTTGTAATAATAATATTAATATGGATTGTAATAATAACAGAACATGTAAACTACTTGTCCTATATTTTTACACAATTACGACATAGCTAAAACAAACAAAAAAAATTATAATAAAGTTTTAATGTTTTTAATCCAAACGCGCACAAACTTTCAGTTTGATATCGAATCACAATTTTTTTCTTACCAAGTTTATCTTATCATTTTTTAATCATTATTATACAATATATCTCAAATTTAACACAATATAGTTCTAGGCTAACATTTTTTTTTTCATTGACTAAGAAATTAATGCTGAAGAAATTCTTCATCAAATTGGTACGAGGCCGTCAACCTCAATGTACGCTCATCTCAACTAAGGACCGTTAAATCTGTCGTTGTCTCAAATTTTCACCAAGTTCACATTTTAAATCAATAGTTCTGATCTCAGAAAATAAAAGGGCCCATCAAAACTATAGAAATATTACTAATAAATTTAATGAAACTAATGAATGGACTAATACACTTTTGGTGCTCACTCTTAGATGGAAGATTCTCAATTTGTCTCAAATCGGGAAGCTTGTTCCACTCGGGTTGTGTTTTAAGATGTATGAGGAACAACAGCAACGATTTGTATTACATAAGCTTCATAGCTCAGATAAATATAAAAGAAAGAGAAATCTTTGATTTGTCATAAATACAGCCCTATCTTTTGTACCGCTTTAAACCTTCTTTAATAAATAGTAAAGATCCGTAAGTCGGGGAATGTTCAGCTAACATTGGTCATGATAAAAGAAATTTAACACAGTTATTGAGTCAACAAATATAAGGTACTATTTATACTAATATTAACTAATATATTACTCCTAATATAAGGTACTAATTTAAAATAGCTTCTTAAGTGCGTCATTCAAATATTTCTGAACAAATTTTACTAGTAATTATCAAACCGAATAACACCAAGAACATTTTTCTAGATTTAAATAAAAACTAATTTAAAAAAAAAGAAAGACGAATTGGAGAAAGTTTCAGTGTCCAGTTACATAGAACGCAGCCCATCAGCACTTCTTTTCTTAAATATCGAGTCAGATGGACAGAAATAGACTGCACAAAAGATTCGGACACGCAGCTAATCTCATTTGTTGCCTCACCTAATAACACCGCAAAATCTTTATTGGGTCCAGTCTCCTTGGGGAATGGCTATTGTTAGACTGGAACCGAGCACGAAGAAAAGAAACTGGAAATGGAATTAATGTCTGGTAAATTAAATGTTGAACAAACTACATAGAGCATTTACCGTGAGTCTTTTATTCGAGGCAGCAAGAAATTCTGCTGCTAAAAGCTTATGGTTTGTCAGAGGTTTAAAAAAAACTCAATTGGTTTCCAATGTCTTCAAGGTAGACATTATCTGTAAGTACTTTTCTTGATGTCCTTTTACGTGCTGAAAGTTCTTTAACTAGTTGTTTCTTTTTTCTTGCTTTTTTAAAGTTTTTCGTTACATATTCCTCATTTAAATTTTTTTATATGCACTTGAATATGTTTCCAAAATATATATGTGTCTCAGTTTTATGAAGTCAAAGAACCTTAAGATTTCTTTCATCATTAAAAGTTAAAATAAAGGAAGATAAAAATATTCGATGTATGAGAATAAACATTATGGGTTTATTGTAAAACTGCTAAAAATCAACAAATTAATTAATTAACTAAAAAATTATTAACAAAATTTCAAAACGCTCTGCGCAAGACTCATTTCAACAACTAGAATACTATAACTTTTACTTCTTCAACATACAGCTAGTTAAAAAATACAAAAAGTAAATATTGTTGTTGTCGTGTCATAGTTAATTAACGATTACTATACAGTGGAGAAGCCATTACCTTGGGAGGCTAGACTTCTTATTAACATAGAAGACAAAACAAGAGAAATATTTATACCACAAACAGAGAGGAAAAAACACCCAGGGCACTGGCGAGAATTGAACCCCCTACCTGTTGCTTTCGAAGAGAAGCTTCTATCTCTGATCCACCTAGGCCCCAAAGTAAAACTTGTGACACATAATTAACGACGAAAAATTAAACGCATACCGTGAATTAATACTCTGAATATTCCTGTTTCTACTCATATTTCTGAATGGTAAAACTCGTTTTCGTAAGCTGATGCCGTTTGCCCAATTCAAATTAAAATCAAACTTTCTAATAGAATAGAGACATTATTAGGAATAACATTAACAGTAAAATAAAAATCTTACAGAAAATTTGAATACAATTAAGAGTTCTCAGCAAAATAACTGCTTACTGAGGAATTGTTGTTGTTGTTACTGATACCACTCGGGTACGTGAGCCCGAGTACACTGTAAAAAATGAGCTGCTGTTTTTACTGTATAATACTGGCAGCCAAGTTTCCAATTTAAACTGCAAAAGGCACAGTAATAAACTGTAAAACTATCAATTTTACAGTTTCTTACTGTAAAGTTAGTAATTCTATAATTAATTGCCGTAAAATTTAGCTGTATTATGCTATAAAAAAACAGTATAATACTGGCAGCAGAGCTTCCTGTTAAAAAACTGTAAAATGCTCGGTAATAAATTGTTAAATTAGCACTTTTACAATTTATTACTGTAAAGCCAGCAATTTTAGTTTATTACCGTAAAATTAGCAATTTTTACAGTTTATTACCATAAAATTAGCTGTATTATACAGTAAAAACAACATTCATTTTTTACAGTGTACATTATAAAAAAGGAACGTTGTTATTGCAGTATAATACATCTAATTTTATAGTAATAAGCTGTAAAAATTGCTCATTTTGCAGTACTAAACTGTAAAATGTTACTTCTACAATAATAAACTGTAAAATTTCTAATTTTACAGTTTATTACCGTGTATTTTACAGATTTAAACTGGAACCTCTGCTGCCAAAATTATACCGTTGTTTTTACAGTATAATACATCTAATTTTATAGTAATAAGCTGTAAAAATTGCTCATTTTACAGTACTAAACTGTAAATTGTTATTTTTACAGTAAAAAACTGTAAAATTGCTAGTTTTACAGTTTATTACTGTGTCTTTTACAGTTTTAGATTGGAACCCCGGCTGAAAATATTATACTGTAAAAACAACAGTTAATTTTTTACAGTGTAGATGCATCTACTCGAAGCAAAGGCAGGATTGGTACGACTTTCGTGTTTACTAGCACCATAGAGGTGAAAGTGCAATTTAGCTCAACACACATACCGTAAGGTCCGTTCATAAGACAGGCAGACATTCACAATATACATTTACATAGAGAAAGGACAAGGACAGAAGAGAGAGAAAGTAAATCCGTGCCTGGAACCGGAATTCAAATCTGGAACCATGCCATTTGAGCAGACTTCCCTAACCGCTAAACAAGGTTTCCGGCTACTAGGGAATTAAAAGAATCAAAGAAGTTTCAAAAATGACTTCAATAATAAGACTAAATCGCCTTTCGTTTGACATTTCTTATTAAACAAGTTGCTTAAAAATATTTTTTTTTAAATGTTTTAGCAATAAATGGAATTCATTGCAATTACAAATGCTCCGTATAAATGTACACATGTTCAGATTTTTAACAACATTTCTCGCCGTTATAAAACAGAAAACTTGTGACAAAACGAGGGAAATTCATTCAACTTAAGATATTTTTTTCATTGCCGCAACAGCAGCAATGTAAAGAAACCCAATTTACGGAAACTATTTCGAAGTGCGTAGGACTGATTCTTGTGTTGGCCCAAAAGGACTTTTTTTTTCGATGATATGTATTGGGAAAAGGGGCCATTGGGGGAGCAAATTGTACAAAAAAACAAATTGAAATATTTTGATTAATTTCTGTATATGCCGGAATTGCTTTGAAGTTTGGAAAAATGCATTTTTTGAGATTTTTAGCAAACTATGAAAAAGAAAATGTATTTTTTAGTTTCAATAATAGGTAAGACAAGAAAGATGCCATTGGGGGTATAAAATTCAATCAAAATTTGAGCTCTTTGGTATAATTTCTTCATCTTCCACAAATGTCTAGAAGTTTTGAGAATTTCCTGTTTTTTCTCACGTTTTTAATAAATTTTTTTGAAACGTTAAAGTGCTGTTTTCCCCTTATTTATCTAAAATAATTGTATTATTTGTCACATAAGATGCACTTTTAGAAGTTTGGTGCTTATGGAGTGCAAGCAAAGAGGTCTGTATTTATTTGTGAGCAATCTAGACTATGTAATTGGCTCTGTTTTGCTGTATTGAAGCTCTGAAGAGCACAGTCCAAATGAAGCAGTTGCACAACTGCCCAGTACTTACTTTTGGATGCATGTTTTGATTTAGCACTAACTAGATAAACAACGAGAATGAGATTCTATGGGTCACGAGACAACTCGGTAAACGGGCAAACGTCTGAAAAGCAATTTTAAAAGCTAATTCTTTAGGAAATTGAAACAAGAAAATACTTACATAGTAACGTTTTCAAACCAAATGACTGCCAATTTCAAAGAGTGAATTATATATATTTTTTCGTGGGTTTTTTTCAACAACTTTTTAGTTTCAAGATTCACCACCCAGCTAGAAAAAAAGTGCACAAAATGTGCAAAAAAAAGTGCACAAAATCTGGGCGTATTTGGCACCTCTGATTGTGCACAAAATGTGCAAACTGAAGTGTGTAAAAAAAGTGCAAACTTAAATTGTGCACAAACAGAGGTGCCAAATACGCCCAGATTTTGTGCACAAAAAGTGCAAACTGAATAGTGCAC